>CM077187.1:37000285-37062785 GCA_039654105.1 Coreius guichenoti | reverse complement strand
GCACCATATACTATGTGAAATGTGGAGCAAAAGTGATTTGTGCATCTGTGAGGCAGCGGCAGGCCCTGTTCAGAGAGCAGAGAATTTCGGCCAATCAGAAGAGCTCGTTTGAGCCGTTGGCGCGCGACAGAGAAAGGAAAAAAACCCATGAGCAACCATCTTCCCGAGCAGGCGATGTCAACCTCTCAAGTCTCAAGCATTCACCGTGAGACACGCATTTCAACCAGTTCACACGCTCACACGCCACACCTTGTATTTCTCACGCTGAGAAGGGATAACTTGACCCGCTATATACAATTAATGGACAATTTTACAATTAATATACAATTCAAGCAATTACAACCCCCCAATATTTGGTTAATGGAAACATGAATCAGGCTATTAATTAATTATATACATCGCGCGTTCTGAGCTTTTATAAGCACCAAGTTCCCGTACGAACGGAACGGACCAATTATCTGCGCAACATGACTGAAGCCCGGTTTATTTAATTGTGTATGAATGGCGCGCCAATCACCGCAAACTCTGCGCACGTTCACCAGCGCGCTCCAAAAGTGTGATGAGATTTGTGCGAACCGTTCCTATCACGAGAAAACATCATCCTGCACCAACATAAAATAAGCGTTTTAAACTACTCATGACCACCTTTACTAGAATTCACATTCTTTTGTATTTATTTTGGTAAATGTTGACTAACTTGTTGTAGAATTTATAATCGATTATCAGTTAAGGGAATAGATTTTTCACTAAAGATTTATATTAGGCTACAACTGTGGCATGTTGTGGCTATAGTTTCTATGTGTAGGATGCTATTTTTCATAACAAATGCTATAGATAAAAAAAGTTAGCATTGGCCTTAGCATGCTAATGAGGAGATATCAGTGGTCTCACCTGTAATTATTTGTAACAAATGCTACAGTTAGGCTAAACAATTACAAGAGCTGTTACTTTTTCATAAGGCCACGTACAAGTTAAAATCAAGAGCTTTAAAGTCTGGACCTTCTGGAATTATTGACTCAACTATTGGTTTTCCCCATGTGTGTAAAATGTGTTCTGCTAATAATGACAGATATTAGGAAAAACCTGGCAGATGACAGGAAATTAACATTTTCAATATAAGAACATTTTAAGTATAATTCTGTCAAACTGATAAGGTTTTAGGTGCTTAAATAATATAAAGTACATGCGGTTGTTAACCAACTTTGCATGTGGATGATACCACAAAAGATTTTTGACAGTTTAAGCGCAGTAAGCCACTCATTTTGGTACTTGTGACTCTGTTTGACTTCTGTCTCTGTTTGAGAATGAGCGTGGCTTGTTCGCTTCACTTATATAGATCAGTGGTGCGCGTGCTTTTGGTGTGAGCGCGAAACCTGCGGGAATGACTAAAATTATGCGCAATACAAGCACTATTTAACCGGAGCGAATGAGACGAGTGAGAGAGAGGAGGCGCCCGCGCGGATGTGTGTCACAACGCGCAGCTGACGTTATTGCCTGTGCCGCTGGTAACACAACGGATCGGCTCGGAATCGGTAAGAAGTGAGACTGATCGGCCGATCACCGATCCGGGCCGATCATGAGGGAAATCGGCCGATTCCGATCCCTGGCCGATCGATCGGTGCATCTCTAGTTTTATATCCTGGTAATGCATACATTTAATCATTGCATTTGTCTGATTAAAGATGTCAGGGAAAAAGTAAAAAAGTATTATTTCATTCTGGGCACCAAATGGTCAGCCCCCTAAAAAGGTTGCCAGATCAGAGGAGGAGACAGTGGAAGAGGTGGAGGCAGAGATGGTGGAGGAGACAGTGGACAAGACAGTGAAGAAGAAAGCATTAAGTGGAGCAGCCCACCTATAGGTGTACTTTTAAAAGTGAGTGGTCAACCACATGGCCGTTCATCACCACAGGCACAACCAGCTCCAACTACTGCAGACAGGAGTGCCCATCAAGGTGTGACATATGTGAACAGGCATGTAAAAAGTAAAGGGAATCAGGCCAAAGAACAGACATTTCAGTCAACAAGTGGCATAACGTCTATTTGTGCTGGTCAATTATGAACAATAGGTAAAATTGAAGCAAAAACTTGAGAGAATTGGGTGGGCAGCTGCTGAAAATATTTGAGTGGCTCCTCCCCTAACAGATACAATCTCACTCTCACTCTTTCTTGTTTTACGAAATGTAAGTTACGCTAACGCTAGCCTATCTGTTAAGTTTGCTTAACTTACATTTCGTAAAACAAGAAAGGCTAGCTCAACTAAGAAACAATGATTGCCAACTTAGCCGACCAGCGCACATATTAATACTACTTAAACAAATGTATAACGGTGAGTGATTGCAGGGGGGAGATAAGAAAAAAATCGCCTACTCGGGAAGATGGTTGCTCGTGGTTTTTTTCCCTTTCTCGGTCGCGCGCCAATGGAGTATGGGGTCTCTGCGGAACAAAAGTGGGTGTTTGTAAATTTGTGGGTGTTTTCAAACTGATGGGTGTGTATAAACCATGCAATAAAAATGATCCCCTTTACCCAACTCCACCCCTAAACCCTACCCACACTGTGACGTGGGCAAATCAGGTAACGCAGTGAAAACCGTCCCTCTGTTTATGGCCTCGCCCACTGATCTAGTAACTCCTATTACTATCCTGCAGAGACCTATACTTGAAACGAGCTCTTCTGATTGGCCGAAATTCTCTGCTCTCTGAACAGTGCCTGCCGCTGCCTCACAGATGCACAAATCACTTTTGCTCCACATTTCACATAGTATATGGTGCAAAAGTGAGAGCGCGCGGAACTTGTCATTTGAAGGCGAAAAAACTGCGTTTGAGACTCGTAGCTGCAGATTCAAGCAGTTGTAGTGATTGGAAAAATATCCAAGACAAGTAATGCATTTGTGACCAAATATTCTACAAGTGTGCAACTCTCATTGCATGGATTCACATATTAATTTGCGGATGTGCAAAGGGTTAGGGTTTTGATACGGGTGTGTGAATGCGTTTTGCACCATATTCACTGCAGCAACTGTAGCAAAAATGTGAGCGTATGAGTTTCTTCATGTGTGATTCGTAGACTAGGATTTGTGCACCTGCAGTGAAGAATGTGTGAAGGTGTAACTGTTGTGTTGTGTTTGTAGGAGAGAAAAAAAATCTACATGTTTACAACTCCTAAGAGATTTTTCTCTTTGACTTCAAATTTATTGATACACGTGTGTGGATATGCTCTACAAATTCCACTCTCACACGTGTTCAGTTGTTTTGCACCAAGAATACCTTCATAGAGCTGTAGCAAACATTGTGGAAAGGTTCTCTCAACGTTACGAACAAACGTTCTTCCAGTAACGTTAATAAAACGTTATCTGGTCTTTAATAATGTTCTCAAACTGCTCGAGCGTTTCAGACACCTTTGTGATCATGCAGATGTTAGAGGAGAGTGTGTGTGTATCATATGGTAATGATCACAGACTGCAGGCTAATGTTTGTTTGGATGTTTAGTCTGGTCTGACTGGTCTCCACATCACGTGGAGGCATTACACGCCATCAGAAGTGTACAGACAGATTGTTTTAAAGCAGCTAATAAACCGGATAATAATGAAGTGTTAATGTTGCAGAATGTATCAGCTGTAAAGCAGCTCCACAGAAGATAATCATGCCATTATTCAGATCAATTCAGTTCAGTTCAATAACAGTGTCAATACTGCGAAGTTCATTAATTATGAATTGAATTCCATTCAGCTCTACAGAAGACAGTGTCATTATTCAGCAGGATTCATTAATAATTTCATGAGCTTTTACCAACAGTTAACTGTGCAGAAGTACCATAGAGTTTTGAACACACAACCTTTGACACAAAATACATGGAAACAGCAAAATGTCAATTTATTTTGTTATTTTTTAACTGTACACAATTAAATGGTTGGCTGAATTTTATTTTATATTTTATTTTATATTTTTTCTTTTATTTTTAATTTAATTTAACTTTATTTTATTTTTGATTGTTTTGTTTTGTTTTGTTTTTATTTCATTTAAAAAAATATATATTTTTAATGTTATTTTATTTTTTATTTCATTTTAATTCAATTTAGCTTTATTTTATTTTATTTTTTAATTTATTTAGTCTAACTTTTATTTTTAATTTAATTTAATTTAACTTAATTTTATTTCATTTTATATTTAATTTAATTTTAATTTAATTTAACTTTATTTTATTTTTAATTTCATTTAATTTTAATTTCATTATATTTAGTTTTATTTTTTGTTTTTAATTACATTTAACTTTATTTTATTTTCATTTCATTTTATTTTATTTTTCATTTTAATTTAATTTAACTTTATTTTATTTTTTATTTTGTTTTAATTTCATTTAACTTTATTTAATTTAATTTAATTTTTTATGTTTTATTTAATTTAATTTTTAATTTAATTAATTTAATTGTATTTTATTTAATTTTTTAATTTAATTTAATTAATTTTTTATTTTATTTAACTTTATTTAATTTTATTTAACTTTATTTTTTATTCATTTTAACTATTTTAATTTAATTTAATTTTAACTTTATTTATTTATTTATTTTTAATTTAATTTATTTAATGCTATTTAATTTAATTATATATTTATTTAACTTTTTTATTGACACAAAATTTACATTTAACAGACGCTTTTATCCACAACCCACCAGTATAGCGTATATAAACCAGTCTGGATTAATATGCTTCTGCCTTTTGCTGTGTTGTGTGTTTTCAGTCCATCAGCCTGATTGAGCGAGGGAATCCGTCCCGGAGCCTGGAGCAGGTGTGCCGCTGGGCGAACACCCAGCAGAGACTCGACCCCGAGCACGCCGAGCATCACGACCACGCAATCTTCCTCACCAGGCAAGACTTTGGTCCCGCAGGTATGCAAGGTACTGTGTTTCTCTCGATCGAGGCTGTGCAGAGTAAGTGCTTCTTTCCGCTTCTGTTCTCTAGCGGTTGGCATCAAGATGCCCAGGACACTGGTCAGGAACGGCCTGAGCATCAAACACCTGACCGTGTAAACTGGGCATCGATGCCAACAGTTTAATACTCTTTGACCGCTATGTTGAGACGGAGAGATTTTGGCATGTAGAGGAAAAGAAAACATTTATCAGTAGATGTGCACTCAACAATACTAATATTCATAGTTTTTTGGTTAAAATGTTAACTCTCAGTGAAATTAACCAATTTAAATGATTGTGATTCATAATGTCCAATGTTAAAGTTATTCTTGCATGCATGTTATTTAAAATAAGTAGTAAAAACTTTCATTGTAGTTGAATAGCATCTTAATCAGGGCAGACGACAAATTTAAGTTGGTTTGAATAAAAACGAGTCTGTGAGGGACGGATTTAATCTCAAAAATGACCTGAAGACCGGCTGTACATCTGTCCGTCACTGCCTCGCTTTCCTTCACGTCACATTAAATATTGTGTCTCCCATGAATAAGATCCATAACTGATACGATTGCTTTTTCACAAAGATATGTTAACATGATGACATTCAAACTATGAACTTGTTTTTTGTCTTGGTTTAATCAAGTGATCCTTTTTGTGGTTTATTTTAGTTGTTTATTTTGTTATCATCATATCATAAACATACAGAAACGTTAAGATCATCACGGCGACTTTTGTTTATTAAAACTGAATTAAACCATTAAAGTCAAAATGTCAATTTATTTTGTTATTTTAACTATACACAATTAAATGGTTGGCTGAATTTTATTTTATATTTTACTTTAATTTTTTTATTTTATTTTTTAATTCAATTTAACTTAATATTATTTTAGTTAGTTTGTTTTATTATTTTTATTTTTTATTTTATTTTTTATTTTATTGTTTATGTCATTTTAATTTAATTTATTTTATTTCATTTTAATTTAATTTAACTCTATTTTATTTTATTTTTTTATTTTATTATTATTTTTTTATTTTTAATTTAATGAATTTCTGAAAAAAAAACAAAAAAAAAAACATTTCATAGGGCCCTATTATTGTAAAAAAAAAAAAAAAAAAAAAGTTAAATTAAGTTGTTTTTATGAATTCAATTAATTAACTAAATTATTAAAATAGAATCCAAAAAAATACAACGCAAAACACAGAATTTGGTAAAAATAAAATGGAATTTAAGAAAAAGTCAAATGTATTTCATAGAGCCCTAAAAAAATTCTTTAATACATTTTCATGAATAAAGTTTCATGCTTTCAAATAATTAGACTTGATTTTGGATTATTACAATTTAATTTAACCATTGAAATGGAGTTCAGAAAAAAAACTGAATTTGGAAAGAAATGAAGCCCTATACACTTCTACACTGTGTAAATGTCATTACATTAGATGCAGAATATTAGGATCTTTTCTCTTCTCTAACTTCGTCTTTTAGTGGATGTAAGTTTAGAGAATCACACATCAGCATGACCCTCTAACAAACACAGCACTGACTGTCTTCATCTATTGTTTTAGGATTTATAAAGTGTGTTTCTTTCATCTTTCTTCACAATAAATGACCCCTTGTTCTGCTGCAATGACGTTCACACATGAACTGAAGTATGAAGACTCTTTTAATGAGGAACCGTCCGACTGTCCTGTGTTTGACTCCATCCTGCTCGTGTCAGTCAGTGTTTCTGAACTTTCTGATGGATGTGTGTTAGGCTTTGGAGATCCTCGTGTGATGTTTTAACGACTGTGTTGTGTTTCACTCGTCTGCTGTTGCTACGCCACGCTCTCTGTTGTGCTCATAACACCGTCCTACAGCGCTCCGACCGCAACCTTTCACCCCGAGGGCAAACATCACACTCCCGTCCCTAACCCGGGTTCAGGGCTCATGCTTACAGTAACACTCGTGTACTGGAGGAGTTTGGGAAACGGCCTGACATTAGTGTGGATCCCGAGGGAAATCAAGCCCTGATTCAGCAGCTCCTGAACTAATGATGACCTGGATGACGTGCTTTGGATACGGATCAGAGGATCCTGGTTTATAGTCGTCAAATCGTTGTTCTTGTTCAAGAAAGTGTCAGTGAACGGAAGCGCTTCACCTCCAGATGTTGCTCATCCACCGCAGGGATCCAAATAAATCTGACATGAATAATGTTTTTTAACATTTATTTTTTTTGAGCTTTGCAACCCTGTTATGAAAAATTGACTGAATACAGTTTAAAACCATTATTAGTGTGTGTTTTTTATTTTATATTAATACTTATAATATTTAATACTATAATACTACTTAATACTATATATATATAATATTTTTCCTAGTTTAATATATTTTATTGTAAATTAAAATACCTTATTATCTTAATTACGTTCTAAAATAAACAATATATATACAAAATAAACATTATATATATATATACATATGTTATAATTAATAGATTCGACTTTATAAACTAATAATTTCTTAAATAATCTATATATATATATATATACAAACATATATATTATAATTATAGATTAATAGATAATATATTTAAATTTTAAAAAACATATAAAATTAGAAAAATAACAATATAATGAAAAAAATATAAAATAAACATTATATATATATATTTTTTTTCTCATTTAATATATTTTATTATAAAATACCTTATTTTATTTTATAATAAAATAAATCAAATTAGAAAAAAAAAATAAACAAAATTGCTAAATTACTTTCTAATATAAACAATATATATAAAAACATATTATAATTAATAGATTCATAGATAATATATTAAAATTATTTTTATAAAACATATATCAAATTAGAAATAATAATATAATGAAAAACACAACAAAATTGGTTAAATTTAACAGTAGGGGCTAAAGTTTTGCTTCTTGTTTGGGAGCAAATGTTAATAATAATAATTAATTTATAGTATATAAAATAATTTTCTAGGTAGCTTTTATTTCCTGTAAACTAAAAAAAAATGCTTAATTACAACAATTAAAACACTTAGTTTGCATTGAGTTTGACAAATGTATTTACTTGTCTTGTCTTCTTAACATGCTATAGAAATGGTTCAGATTTATGTTTTTATGTTTTAAGTTTATGGCAGTATGTTTATGGTTGTTAGGGTGAACATGTTGTAAAAGCAGTGCTAGTCTGTGTGAACCGTCTGATATCCTGATTTAATGTCACTAATACCCTGTGATTACAGCGTTACCGCCTCCGCTGCCGCTTGACAACGCAAAGCTTTTCCAGGGCGATGCGAGAGCGGCGTTCTCCTGCAGGACAGACACACACAGCTCTGCTTGTTTTCTCATGCAACCCTCCGGCTGGCTCGATACGTGTTGTGGTCTCTGGTTATGTAAAAGATCCAATAATCCTCAGCACCCTTCATGGCTGATGGGCAGTGGGAATATCATAGTATTAAACATGATCATCAAACGATCAGCCTGTTGATGCTTTAAAACACCAGCGGCTTCACGAGCTTCTCTCAATCTGCATCTTCTGCTTTTCACCTGCATGCCAAAGACTGTCCGGTGATTTCAATAGCATGAACATTTCATTAAAAAGAGCCCAGACTGGCTTTAACCTGTAAGACTAAAGCTCTAGCGCTGCACATCTCTTGATCGAGTGTCTGTGTTGTGCGTTTTGTGGCGTTTGTGTGTCTTGCGTTATACGTGTGGGGTTGATCAGGGAAGCTTTTCGGGGTTGCGGTCGCTTGTGCGCTTCTAGGAGACAAATTTCTCTTTTATCAGCATTGGTTGGTGTCTTTTTTTCCAGACATATTCAGATATAATGCAGCTTTGCTTTAAAACAATGACATAGGTATAACTATACATAGTGCATACAAATATTGAGTGCTTTTAAATTGAACGAACTGTTCATATTTTATGAGGATGAATGAAATATACACTACCGTTCAAGTTTGAGCTCAGTAGGAAATTCATAGATTTATTCAGCATTTAGTTTTCCAAAAGTGACAGTAAATACATTTATAGTGTTGCAAAAGATTCTATTTCAAATGCATTGCATGTCATTCAACAAGCACATTTGTATTGGCCATAATTGTAAAATGTTGCAAATTAGTTTGCATGCATTTTGACTGCTCTTTATGAAGAATAGTGATAAAGCGCTACTCATTCAGCCAGTTTATGAAGCATGAGAATCATCTATTATGTGCCCAACATGCATGAAAATGAGAAAGAATACAAAATTGTACATTTTATTATGAATGACTCATGCACAACTGTTTCCAACATGTTTGTTGATCATCAAATCAGCATATTAGAATGATTTGTGAAGGATCATGTGACACTGATAATAATCATAAATGTTTGTTGAGCATCAAATCATCATATGAGAATGATTTGTGAAGGATCATGTGACACTGAAGACTGGAGTAATGATGATAAATTCAGCTTTGATCACAGGAATAAATTACACTTTACTATATATTCACATAGAGAACAGATGATTTACACTGGAGTAATATTTCACTGTTTTACCATATTTTTGAAAATGAAAAATGATTTTCATGATTTATCACAACTTTTTATCTTTTGTCAAATCAACTTAGATAATTAATGTGGTTCAGATAACATAATATTTTGAGTTTCTCCTTCATTGTATAAACTCAAATTTTTAATTTCGATGAATAAAATTTTTTAAGGCAACCAGGTAACTTAATTTTATTATTTTTAATTTAATTTAACTCAATTTTATTTAATTTAATATTTTTTAATTTTAATTTAATTTAATTTAACTTAATTAAATTTTATTTTATTTTTCATTTAATTTAACTTAATTTAGCTTGATGAATTTCTGAAAAAACAAAACATTTCATAGGGCCCTATTATTGTAAAAAAATATTGACATGCTTTTGTTGATTAATTTAATTAATTTGTTTATTTAATGTAATTAAACCATTAAAATGATTTTTTTTAAATAAATTGCTGTTAAATTGCACAAGTTTCATGATTTCAAATAATTAGACTTGATTTTGGATTAAAAAAAAATTACATTTAACCATTAAAATGGAGTCCAGAAAAATTAAAGTGAAAAAAAAAAACAGAATTCAGAAAAATTTAATCGGAAAAATAGCATTGTTTATAGAGTTTTGGACACAGAACATTTGACACAAAATACATGGAAACAGCAAAATATCGATTTATTTTGTTGTTTTAACTATACACTAAAACTACAACTATACAAAAACTAAAAATTATTTTTATGATTTATCACAACTTTTTTCTTACTTTTTTAAGTTAAACCAACAAAAAAAAAATGTACAGTGAAGAATGATTTGTGAAGGATCATGTGACACTGAAGACTGGAGTAATGATGATAAATTCAGCTTTGATCACAGGAATAAATTACACTTTACTATATATTCACATAGAGAACAGATGATTTAAATAGTAATAATATTTCACAATTTTTACTGTATTTTTAATCATAAAATGTGGTCCGACCCAAACATTGCTCAGCTTTTTGTCTCAGTGCATTAGGGCTGCTACATGATACACACTTGCTCTTTTTGCCACTTTGCAAGATGTTTTATATTTTCCGCTCCCTGGAGAAATGATGCTTTTCTAACTCATTTTGCCTTGTTTTCCTGTATAAATATCTAAACATTGTTAAATCAAGATGCATTTACTTGAGAAGCAGAATTATTTTAAATAGCAAGTCTTGTTTAATGAAAACAATCATCAAAATTAGGGAATTTTATGCTTTTAAAAAATTGTATCAGAAAAGTAAACTTCATTCATTCATTTGTTCTTGTTTTAAGCATAAATGAGCTATTTTTAGATTGTAAAATATTTCAAATTTTTACTGTATTTTTGGTCGTATAAATGCAGCTTTGTGGTCTGACTCTGACCCCAAACTTTTTAACACTAGTGTGTGATCAACATTGCTCAACTCTTTGTCTCAGTGCATTCTGGGATTGCCTTGTTGAGTGCTTTTGAATTTGGCCAAAAGAAGAAGTTAACTTATGATACTTTTGGAGCAGCTTTCAAATATGATGCCTTAAAATCCTGCTCACTTGGTTTTGAAACAGAGCAAGAAACACAGAGAGTGGTTCTTTTTGGAATAATCATATTTTAAGTTCAGAATTGCTCTTAAATGAAGGCAGGGTCAGTGAAGTTTGGTGTCCACGTGTGTGTCTGATTGACTGTGACCCAGCGGCTCTTTGAACAGACTTTCCCAATGAAACTGATCTGACTTCTAGAATGTCCCGCATTCCAGTTCATCCCCGTTTCCCTTTGATCTCTGTCGCCCAGGTTACGCCCCGGTAACGGGCATGTGCCACCCGCTGCGGAGCTGCACGCTGAATCACGAGGACGGCTTTTCCTCTGCCTTCGTGGTGGCGCACGAAACCGGACATGTGTGAGTTTACATCTGCTTTCACACTCGACTCGCAGCGGCCAAAAGTGATGTAAAAATCAAATCAAAATATGAGGAAAATATTGTATATTTTTTAAATATTTTAAATATGAGGGAAACGTGGTTAAAGTATTTATCTGACAAAAAATTATGGTAACACTTTACTTAAAGCGTTTATATATAATGCATTATAAAAGTATTTTAATGCATTAAATATGCCTTGTAATGCACATTATAATGCATTTTATGATCTCATGAATAATTGTAACCATAGTTATAATACATTATAATACTTATGTTACGCCTTTAGAAAGTATAATGCATTAAAACACACGACAAACAAACAATTTCAGATATAACAAGGAATCTGCAAATATTATAATTAGTGCTGTCAAATCGATTCATCGCGATTAATCACATCCAAAATAAAAGTTTGTGTTTACATGTTAATATATGTGTGTATACAGTAATTATGTATATATGAATACACACACATGCATGTATATTTAAGAAAAACTTTTATGTAAGACAAACTTTTATTTTGGATGCGATTAATCGCGATTAATCGATTTGATATCCATTACAATTATTTATGAAAAGATATAATGCATTATAACACACATTATGAATACCTTTATAATATATTATACATAAAGGCTTTAAGTAAAGTGTTACCAAAGAGTAAATGCATAGAAAAACAAGAAGCTGACAGGAAAAAGCATGCATTGACTACAACATAATCAGTTATTAATATTCCGTTGGTTCTCTCTCGTTTTTGCATGTGTTCATAATTTCTTTGAATGCACAATTTGTCATGTTTCATTGCATTATTATCACAAATAAAACTCCAAGAACAACTACGCAATATGCTTACAAAATCTTTAATGCTTCAGTGCTGTCAAATCGATTAATCGCATCCAAAATAAAAGTTTGTGTTTACATAATATAAGTGTACACACACATACATTTAAGAAATATTTGCATGTATATACTGTATATATATTATATATAAATATAACACATTTTTCTTAAATATATACATGCATGTGTGTGTATTCAAATATACATAAGTACACACACATATATTATGTAAACACAATCTTTTATTTTGAATGCGATTAATCATGATTAATCGATTCGACAGCACTCATTTTTAATAATATTAGATGTCAATTTTCCTAGGCCGGACATCACTTTGGGACACTACTGTATGCGACAGAGATATATGTGTATCTCCAGTTATTGCTGCTGCCTTTTTCACAGCGATCATGTTTCGAGATGAGCGCACATGAACAGTGCTGTAATTAGCAGGAGACTTTGTGAGTTGGAGGCGTGTCATTCAACAACAATTTTGCATTGGCCGTGATTATGTTGTAATTATAAAATGCTGCCTGCACTAATTAGTTTGCATGCATTCTGTCTGCTGTTTATGAAACATGGCAATAACGCGCTGCCAGGAAGAAGCTACTCATTCAGACAGTTTATGAAGCATTGTTTAGTGTGGCAGCATGACAATGATAAATACATAAAGCATCTATTCTGTGTCTAATGTGCATGAGAAAGAGGAAGAAAATTAAAATAGCTCACAGAGACCAAAATGATTTGGATGCACATCATAATTACAACTCATGAACATTAGGGCTGCTCGATAGCGCCCCCTGTAGGACATGATGAACACTTGCTCCTTTTGCCACTTTGCAAGATGTTTTATATTTTCCGCTCCCTGGGAGTGAAGATTTGTTTGATGCTTTTCTAACTCATTTTTGCCTTGTTTTCCAGTATAAATATCTAAATATTCTTAAATCAAGATGCAGAATTACTTCAGATAGTAAGTAATGAAAACAACCCTCAGAATTAGGATAGTAAAATTGGATCAGAAAAATAAACGTAATTCAAAGGGAAAACAAGGTTATTTGTTCTTGTTTTAAGCATAAACTCACTTCATTTTGATACATTTTTCAGGAAACAAGACTCAATAACTTTAGTAAATTTGCATAGTGTGTGTGTATGTGTGAGTGAGTAAGTGTGAGTGTGTGTGTCAGTGTGTACAGGTATATGTGTGTGAGAGAGTGTGTGTGAGTGTTTGTGTGTGAATGAGTGTGAGTGTGTGTGTGTGTGAGAGTGAGTGTGAGTGTGTGTGAGTGAGTGTGTGTGAGTGAGTGTGTGTGAGTGAGTGTTTGTGTGTTAGAGAGTGTATGTGTGTGAGTGAGTGTGTGAGTGTTTGTGTGTGAGTGTTTGTGTGTGAGTGAGTGTGTGTGAGTGTGTGTTTGTGTGTGAGTGAGTATGTGGGAGTGAGTGTGTGTGTGTGAGTGTGTAGGTGTGTGTGTGTGAGTGAATGTGTGTGTGAGTGTCGGTGTATGTGTGTGTGTCTGTTTTTACAGGTATATGTGTGTGTGTGAATAAGTGTGTGTGTGTGTGTGTGTGTGAGTGAGTGTTTGTGTGTGTGTGTGTGTGTGTGAGTGAGTGTTTGTGTGTGAGTGAGTGTGTGAGAGAGAGTGTGTGTGTGTGTGTGTGAGTGAGTGTTTGTGTGTGAGTGTGAGAGAGTGTGTGTATGTGAGTGAGTGTGTGTATGTGAGTGAGTGTGTGTTTGTGTGTGTGTGTGTGAGTGTGTGAGAGAGTGTGAGTGTGTGAGAGAGTGTGTGTGTGTGAGTGAGTGTTTGTGTGTGAGAGAGTGTGTGTTTGTGTGTGAGTGAGTGTGTGTGAGTGAGTGAGTGTTTGTATGTGAGTGAGTGAGTGAGTGAGTGAGTGAGTGTGTAGGTGTGTGTGTGTGTACAGGTGTGTGTGTGTGTGAGTGTCAGTGTATGTGTCTGTTTTTACAGGTATATGTGTGTGTGTGTGAATAAGTGTGTGTGTGTTTGTGTGTGTGAGTGTGTGTGTCAGTGTGTACAGGCATGTGTGTGTAAGTGTGTGTGAGTGTTGGTGTTTGTATGTGTGCGTGCGTGTGTGTGTGATTGTGTGAGTGTGTGTGTCAGTGTGTACAGGCATGTGTGTGTAAGTGTGAGTGTTGGTGTTTGTATGTGTGCGTGATTGTGTGAGTGTGTGTAGAATAGTTAGTATGGAATTAATTTCAGTCAGGATGTTCTGTGTGAATCGTCACTGTAGACTGCAGATGTAATGTTTGTTGTGTCTCTATAAACACTGAGAGCGGTCACATGACCTGGACGCTCTTGTTTCACATCACAGTTGATGATGTCAGCAGATCTCAGACAGAACAGTGTGTCTCGCTCTCGCTCGTGACTCGACACGCAGAAACGTTCTGCTGATAGTTGCCCGTGTTCAGCAGCAGCGGTGAGAAGAAGCTTCAAAGCAGTTTTACTTCCACACATTTCTGATTGAATCAGGACTCTGAGGCTGAGACGTTTTAGTTTTATTCAGTTGTGATGTTTTATTCATGATGAACTGATGGTGAAATGGCATATGGTTAAAAATTAAGAGGGATTGTTGCCGTCAGATGACTTTTTGAAAGGTCATTTCATTAACGGCATTACATTTTGATAATAGATTATACAACTTTTCTTCCTGTTATAATAAGACTTGTTTCTAGAGCATCATCATATCAGAATGATTTGTGAAGGGTCATGAGTAATGATGATAAATTCAGCTTTGATCACAGGAATAAATTACACTTTACTATATATTCACATAGAAAACAGCTGATTTTAAATAGTAAAAATATTTCACATTTTTTACAGTATTTTTTATTAAAAAAAATATTAATATTAAAAATATCTGACATTTGATTTGATCACATACAGTACATTTATACTAAATTCAACTAATTTAAAAACAGTAGTGAAGAGCAGTAGTGTAAATATTTCACTGCAAACAGTGAGTCGAGAATCAGTGAGTCGATTCATTCGAACGAATCTTCCCAGCCTCACAGGAGGTTCTGTTTGATTCTGAACAGTGTTTTGATGGCTGTGCTGGATGTTTCAGGCTGGGTATGGAGCACGACGGCCAGGGGAACCGCTGCTCAGATGAGACCAGCATGGGCAGCATCATGGCTCCGCTCGTCCAGGCCGCGTTCCACCGCTACCACTGGTCCCGCTGCAGCAAACAGGAGCTCAATCGATACATCCAGTAAGAGTCTGATCTCAGATCTGCAGTGATCCGTCTCAGAAGAGGAGTTAGGAGATATGTTTGTTCTCATTCATTGTTAGTTGCCTGGTTTGACAGCACTAATTATATTGTATTATAAATTATTAATTATGTAAATATGATTAATTTTCACAACATTAAAGCAAATCACATGGGCCTATTTTATTATATATTCCATGTTTTTAAAAAAAATCATGCTTTAGGCTTATGCTGTAAGTGACGAACATAATAGAATTCAATTGTTAATCGCAATTATTTATGACAATTAATCATCAGCACAAAATTTGTGATCGGGACAGGCTTACTAACAGCACAGGAGATGTTTTACACATTCCTAGAGTGCTCTTTTTCACTCCCAATGACAAAAAAAGCACCATATATGATCATAAAAGTAGTTGATGCATTGTCAAACACAGCCTGACATCTGAACTGAATGAGATCTGACAGCTGTTCCTCACACAAAGCATCACAAGCATTCACTCCTCATGTGATGCTTTTATCATTGCTCTTTTGTCATTTTTGGAGCTCAACAGTCTCAAACCCCATTAAAACAATCTGCAGAATATCTTTTAATACAGCAAAGTAAGACAGGATAAGAGTGATGGGGCAGAATTTGTATTTTTTGGCTGAAGTATTTCTGAGCAATGCATTGATAAAGCCTTCCCCAAACCTGCTGTATTTGTTTAAGCTCGTACGACTGTCTTCTGGATGATCCGTTCGAGCTGAAGTGGCCCAAACTCACGGAGCTTCCCGGGATAAACTACTCCATGGATGAGCAGTGCCGCTTCGATTTCGGTGTGGGTTATAAGATGTGCACTGCCGTAAGTGTCTATTTGAAGATGTGTTTGTTTGTTGTGCACCTGCATGTCATTGCATTATGATGAGATATGACTCCATCTCGTCCTGTAGTTCCGCACGTATGACCCGTGTAAGCAGCTGTGGTGCAGTCATCCTGATAACCAGTACTTCTGCAAGACTAAGAAGGGTCCGCCGGTCGACGGGACGGAGTGTGCGCCGGGAAAGGTCAGACACTACCGAGCGGTTGCTATATCACGTTTCTCACACAACATTTATAATATGATTACATATTCAGCTGGATCAAGAACAAACTGACCTTTGACAAGCGGCTATTTTTCACTTTAAACACGATCATATCTTCACTGATGCTTTTCCAGAGTTGTACACTCACACTTAGAACAAATCTGATCATTATCTAAAACTGATCAAATCTGATCATCTAAATCTGATCATTATCTAAATCTGATTATTTTCTAAAACTGATCAAATCTGATAATCTGATCATTATCTAAAACTGATCAAATCTGATAATCTAAATCTGATCATTATCCAAATCTGATCAATATCTAAATCTGATCAAATCTGATCATTATCTAAATCTGATCAAATCTGATAATCTAAATCTGATCATTATCTAAATCTGATCAAATCTGATAATCTAAATCTGATCATTATCTAAATCTGATCAAATCTGATAATCTAAATCTGATCATTATCTAAATCTGATCAAATCTGATAATCTAAATCTGATCAAATCTGATAATCTAAATCTGATCATTATCTAAATCTGATCAAACCTGATAATCCAAATCTGATCATTATCTAAATCTGATCAAATCTGATAATCTAAATTTGATCATTATCTAAATCTGATCAAATCCGATAATCTAAATCTGATCATTATCTAAAACTAATCAAATCTGATCATTATCTAAATCTGATCATTATCTAAATCTGATCAAACCTGATAATCCAAATCTGATCATTATCTAAATCTGATCAAATCTGATAATCTAAATCTGATCATTATCTAAATCTGATCATTATCTTAAACTGATCAAATCTGATAATCTAAATCTGATCATTATCTAAATCTGATCAAATCTGATAATCTAAATCTGATCATCTAAATCTGATCATTATCTAAAACTGATCAAATCTGATAATCTAAATCTGATCATTATCTAAATCTGATCAAATCTGATAATCTAAATCTGATCATTATCTAAATCTGATCAAATCTGATAATCTAAATCTGATCATTATCTAAATCTGATCAAATCTGATAATCTAAATCTGATCATTATCTAAATCTGATCAAATCTGATAATCTAAATCTGATCATTATCTAAATCAGATAAAATCTGATAATCTAAATCTGATCATTATCTAAATCTGATCAAATCTGATAATCTAAATCTGATCATTATCTAAAACTGATCAAATCTGATAATCCAAATCTGATCATTATCTAAATCAGATCAAATCTGATAATCTAAATCTGATCAATATCTAAAACTGATCAAATCGGATAATCTAAATCTGATCATTATTTAAAACTGATAAAATCTGATAATCTAAATCTGATCATTATCTAAATCTGATCAAACCTGATAATCTAAATCTGATCATTATCTAAATCTGATCAAATCTGATAATCTAAATCTGATCATTATCTAAAACTGATCAAATCTGATAATCTAAATCTGATCATCTAAATCTGATCAAATCTGATAATCTAAATCTGATCATTATCTAAATCTGATCAAATCTGATAATCTAAATCTGATCATTATCTAAATCTGATCATTATCTAAAACTGATCAAATCTGATAATCTAAATCTGATCATTATCTAAATCTGATCAAATCTGATAATCTAAATCTGATCATTATCTAAATCTGATCATTATCTAAATCTGATCAAATGTGATAATCTAAATCTGATCATTATCTAAAACTGATCAAATCTGATAATCTAAATCTGATCATTATCTAAAAATGATCAAATCTGATAATCTAAATCTGATCATTATCTAAAACTGATCAAATCTGATCATTATCTAAATCTGATCATTATCTAAATCTGATCATTATCTAAAACTGATCAAATCTGATAATCTAAATCTGATCATTATCTAAATCTGATCAAATCTGATAATCTAAATCTGATCATTATCTAAATCTGATCAAATCTGATAATCTAAATCTGATCATTATCTAAAACTAATCAAATCTGATAATCTAAATCTGATCATTATCTAAATCTGATCAAATATGATAATCCAAATCTGATCATTATCTAAATCTGATCAAATCTGATAATCTAAATTTGATCATTATCTAAATCTGATCAAATCTGATAATCCAAATCTGATCATTATCTAAATCTGATCAAATCTGATAATCTAAATCTGATCATTATCTAAAACTAATCAAATCTGATCATTATCTAAATCTGATCATTATCTAAATCTGATCATTATCTAAATTTGATCAAACCTGATAATCCAAATCTGATCATTATCTAAATCTGATCAAATCTGATCATTATCTAAATCTGATCAAATCTGATAATCTAAATCTGATCATTATCTAAATCTGATCAAATCTGATAATCTAAATCTGATCATTATCTAAAACTAATCAAATCTGATAATCTAAATCTGATCATTATCTAAATCTGATCAAATATGATAATCCAAATCTGATCATTATCTAAATCTGATCAAATCTGATAATCTAAATTTGATCATTATCTAAATCTGATCAAATCTGATAATCCAAATCTGATCATTATCTAAATCTGATCAAATCTGATAATCTAAATCTGATCATTATCTAAAACTAATCAAATCTGATCATTATCTAAATCTGATCATTATCTAAATCTGATCATCTAAATTTGATCAAACCTGATAATCCAAATCTGATCATTATCTAAATCTGATCAAATCTGATCATTATCTAAATCTGATCAAATCTGATAATCCAAATCTGATCATTATCTAAATCTGATCAAATCTGATAATCTAAATCTGATCAAATCTGATAATCTAAATCTGATCATTATCTAAATCTGATCAAATCTGATAATCTAAATCTGATCATTATCTAAAACTAATCAAATCTGATCATTATCTAAATCTGATCAAATCTGATAATCTAAATCTGATCATTATCTAAAACTAATCAAATCTGATAATCTAAATCTGATCATTATCTAAATCTGATCAAATCTGATAATCCAAATCTGATCATTATCTAAATCTGATCAAATCTGATAATCCAAATCTGATCATTATCTAAATCTGATCAAATCTGATAATCTAAATCTGATCATTATCTAAATCTGATCAAATCTGATAATCTAAATCTGATCATTATCTAAAACTAATCAAATCTGATAATCTAAATCTGATCATTATCTAAATCTGATCAAATATGATAATCCAAATCTGATCATTATCTAAATCTGATCAAATCTGATAATCTAAATCTGATCATTATCTAAATCTGATCAAATCTGATAATCTAAATCTGATCATTATCTAAAACTAATCAAATCTGATAATCTAAATCTGATCATTATCTAAATCTGATCAAATATGATAATCCAAATCTGATCATTATCTAAATCTGATCAAATCTGATAATCTAAATTTGATCATTATCTAAATCTGATCAAATCTGATAATCCAAATCTGATCATTATCTAAATCTGATCAACTAAATCTGATCATTATCTAAAACTGATCAAATCTGATCATCTAAATCTGATCATTATCTAAAACTGATCATTATCTAAAACTGATCAAATCTGATAATCTAAATCTGATCATTATCTAAATCTGATAATAAAACAATATTGTCCAATATTTAATCTCTTAATAAAACAATATTGACCAATATTTAATCTCTTAATAAAACAATATTGTCCAATATTTAATCTCTTAATAAAACAATATTGTCCAATATTTAATCTCTTAATAAAACAATATTGTCCAATATTTAATCTCTTAATAAAACAATATTGTCCAATATTTAATCTCTTAATAAAACAATAAGAGATTAAAAACTACCTGCATACATTGGAGTAAATTGATAAAAATGAGACCATAAAAATGGTCTCATTTTACAGAAAACACTCTAAATTTAACACAGTGGTGGAATATTGCATATATTCTATTGTATTTATTCACAATTTTATGATAAACACATATAAAAAGTCATATTTTGATATATTTTTTAATTAATTTTTTATTTGAAAATCTGTGATTTTGAACCTGTTTGGTTGTCCCTTCAGAAAGTTTCTGTTGATTCCACTAGGTGGCAGTAAACAGGGGAAAAAAAGAATCTTCTTGATATCTCCTTCTAAAAAAAAGTTAGAGATTAATATGTCCAAACTATCCAACTAACTCAATAATAACTCCGAATTCAGACCTTATTATCTTCTTCACTGTAACATAAATGCAAAAGTGATTGTGTTATCAAGAAAGCGGAGGTTCTAAGCTTTCAAACAGTACCATATATGTCTAGTTTTGTGCTGCACAACTTATAGATTTTTTTAAATGATTATGATGATGCAATATTGGACCCACCGGTGGGTCCGCGGGGGGGCGTAGAGTTGACGTGGTTAATATAACAATATTGACCAATATTAAATCTCTTAAAAAAATATGAACCAATATTTAATCTCTTAAAAAATATTGACCAATATTTAATCTTTTAAAAAACATTGTCAAATATTTAATCTCTTATAAAATATTGACCAATATTTAATCTCTTAATAGAACAATATTGACCAAAATTTAATTCTGTTAAAGGGACAGTTCACCCTAAAATGAAAATTTCAGACCACAAAAGGAGAATTTTTAACAAATGTCCCGTTTGTGCTGGTCCATATAATGCCAGTGAATAACGACCAGCCTCAAGCTTGTTTTTAAAAAGATGCAAAAGTATCACAGAATGATCGAATGCTACATATGTCTTATATATTATAAGTACAAACCCGATTCCAAAAAAGTTGGGACACTGTACAAATTGTGAATAAAAAAAGGAGTGCAATAATTTACAAATCTCATAAACTTTATTCACAATAAAATATAGATAACATATCAAATGTTGAAAGTGAGACATTTTGAAATGTCATGCCAAATATTGGCTCATTTTGGATTTCATGAGAGCTACACATTCCAAAAAAGTTGGGACAGGTAGCAATAAGAGGCCGGAAAAGTTAAATGTACATATAAGGAACAGCTGGAGGACCAATTTGCAACTTATTAGGTCAATTGGCAACATGATTGGGTATAAAAAGAGCCTCTCAGAGTGGCAGTGTCTCTCAGAAGTCAAGATGGGCAGAGGATCACCAATTCCCCCAATGCTGCGGCGAAAAATAGTGGAGCAATATCAGAAAGGAGTTTCTCAGAGAAAAATTGCAAAGAGTTTGAAGTTATCATCATCTACAGTGCATAATATCATCCAAAGATTCAGAGAATCTGGAACAATCTCTGTGCGTAAGGGTCAAGGCCGGAAAACCATACTGGATGCCTGTGATCTTCGGGCACTTAGACGGCACTGCATCACATACAGGAATGCTACTGTAATGGAAATCACAACATGGGCTCAGGAATACTTCCAGAAAACATTGTCGGTGAACACAATCCACTGTGCCATTCGCCGTTGCCGGCTAAAACTCTATAGGTCAAAAAAGAAGCCATATCTAAACATGATCCAGAAGCGCAGGCGTTTTCTCTGGGCCAAGGCTCATTTAAAATGGACTGTGGCAAAGTGGAAAACTGTTCTGTGGTCAGACGAATCAAAATTTGAAGTTCTTTTTGGAAAACTGGGACGCCATGTCATCCGGACTAAAGAGGACAAGGACAACCCAAGTTGTTCTCAGCGCTCAGTTCAGAAGCCTGCATCTCTGATGGTATGGGGTTGCATGAGTGCGTGTGGCATGGGCAGCTTACACATCTGGAAAGGCACCATCAATGCTGAAAGGTATATCCAAGTTCTAGAACAACATATGCTCCCATCCAGACGTCGTCTCTTTCAGGGAAGACCTTGCATTTTCCAACATGACAATGCCAGACCACATACTGCATCAATTACAACATCATGGCTGCGTAGAAGAAGGATCCGGGTACTGAAATGGCCAGCCTGCAGTCCAGATCTTTCACCCATAGAAAACATTTGGCGCATCATAAAGAGGAAGATGCAACAAAGAAGACCTAAGACAGTTGAGCAACTAGAAGCCTGTATTAGACAAGAATGGGACAACATTCCTATTCCTAAACTTGAGCAACTTGTCTCCTCAGTCCCCAGACGTTTGCAGACTGTTATAAAAAGAAGAGGGGATGCCACACAGTGGGAAACATGGCCTTGTCCCAACTTTTTTGAAATGTGTTGATGCCATGAAATTTAAAATCAACTTATTTTTCCCTTAAAATGATACATTTTCTCAGTTTAAACATTTGATATGTCATCTATGTTGTATTCTGAATAAAATATTGAAATTTGAAACTTCCACATCATTGCATTCTGTTTTTATTCACAATTTGTACAGTGTCCCAACTTTTTTGGAATCGGGTTTGTAGTAGAGTTTGGTGAAAAATAAACTGAAATTTTATTTAACATAAACCCTGACCTTCTGTGCTCGTCCGCGCGTTCCTGAGACTCTGTCAGTGCCGCACTTCACTCCGACTCGCCTAGAAAAACACACAGATTGTGAGAAAACAAGATTGTTATAAACACAACATGATAATCTATTAATAATGTCGGATATTTAATCAGGGGATGTCCTTGATTCCAAATACAATTCACATATAAAATTAGGCATGATGCAACAAGTTTTAGGACTCAATGTTGGCATAGGGTACAGGTGTGTGTTAGTGACACTAGTTAATGTGTGTGTTGCAGTGGTGTTTTAAAGGCCACTGCATCTGGAGGTCGTCCCATCAGCCCTACGGTCACGACGGAGGCTGGAGCTCCTGGGGAAAGTTCGGCTCGTGCTCCCGTACCTGCGGAGGAGGCGTCCGGTCCCGTAGCCGGCAGTGCAACAACCCTGTGTGCGTTCACAACCCGAGCCGTGAGTGAATGAAGCCTCTGTGAGGATGTGAATCCCGTCCCCTGACCGCTGTCTCTGTCTCCGCAGTCCTGCGTATGGAGGACGAGACTGTCCAGGCTCAACGTTCGATTATCAGGTGTGTAACACCGAGGACTGTCCCGGTCCGTACGAGGACTTCAGAGCGCAGCAGTGTGTCCAGCGCAGCAACAAATACCACAATAACGTCAAACACACGTGGCTGCCGTACGAACACCCTGATGGTGAGAAAAGTTAATTTATTTCAGTAATTCAACTCAAATTGTGGAACTCGTGTATTAAAAAAATTCAATGCACATAGACTGAAGTACTTTAAGTCTTTGGTTCTTTTAATGGTGAAGACAACAAATTAGAATATGGTGACATGCCAATCAGCTAATCAACTCAAAACACCTGCAAAGGTTTCCTGAGCCTTCAAAATGGTCTCTCAGTTTGGTTCACTAGGCTACACAATCATGGGAAAGACTGCTGATCTGACAGTTGTCCAGAAGACAATCACTGGCACCCTTCACAAGGAGGGTAAGCCACAAACATTCATTGCCAAAGAAGCTGGCTGTTCACAGAGTGCTGGATCCAAGCATGTTAACAGAAAGTTGAGTGGAAGGAAAAAGTGTGGAAGAAAAAGATGCACAACCAGCCGAGAAAACCGCAGCCTTGAGAGGCTTGTCAAGCAAAATCGATTCAAGAATTTGGACTGAGGCTGGGGTCAAGGCATCAAGAGCCACCACACACAGACGTATCAAGGAATTTGGCTACAGTTATCGTATTCCTCTTGTTAAGCCACTTCTGAACCACAGACAACGTCAGAGGCGTCTTACCTGGGCTAGGGAGAAGAAGAACTGGACTGTTGCCCAGTGGTCCAAAGTCCTCTTTTCAGATGAGAGCAAGTTTTGTATTTCATTTGTAAACCAAGGTCCGAGAGTCTGGAGGAAGGGCGGAGAAGCTCATAGCCCAAGTTGCTTGAAGTCCAGTGTAAAGTTTCCACAGTCTGTGATGATTTGGGGTGCAATGTCATCTGCTGGTATTGGTCCACTGTGTTTTTTGAAAACCACAGTCACTGCACCCGCTTACCAAGAAATATTAGAGCACTTCATGCTTCCTTCTGCTGACCAGCTTTTAAAGGGGTCATGAACTGAGAAACCAAATTTTCCTTGAGCTTTTGACATATAAGAGGTCATCATACTATAATAATATCCTGTAAGTTTCAGAACTGAAAACTTCCTTGTTAGTCCAATAAAAGCTTTTATTGACACCAGGCCCAGCAAACGACAGGTTTTTCAAAGTGGGGATCTATGACGTCGAAGGGAGGCAAGCACCGCCTCTGCAGAAGAAGATCGACGCCCACTTCATCACTGCCTGTTTAGCCCCGCCCACCGATTCACGCATGACATGCAATAGAATAGGTAGCCTAAGTAACATAGGCCTACGTGGTGTTAAACCAGATCGAGCTACCAAGCAATAAACATCCGTTGAGGATTACAAAATATTGTGCAGTGCCTGGGCTCGACAGTAATGCAACATGTAAGTAACTGTGTTCATTCTAATGCCTGATCTGAAATGTAATGATTGATGTACAGTCAGATGTTCTTTGTCTGTGTGTCAGTAAATCAAACCAGTGACTAAACGTCAACTTGCGTTGTTTCTCTTAGTAGGATGAAAATAATCTGTTATTTAACAGTGATTAAATTCTATAAAGAAAGCGATCAAAGAACGCTCCCTTTGCAATCGCTGGAGCAGCGCGCGCTGCAGCTGTCAATCAAACGGCGAGAGTTTATCAGTGACTCCCGTTTTATTCAACGAATCTCTTAACTATATCACGTTTGCACTGTTAGTGAAGATGAAAGCATTCGTTGGCCCTATGAAATACATTTGATTTTTTTTCCCCAAATTCCGTTTTTTTTTGTTTTTTTTTTCTTTTTTTTTTCTTTTTTTTTTTCTCAAAATTCTGTTTTTAACATTTACATTTTTCTGGATTCCTTTTTTTCTGTTTTAATTTTTCTGGACTCATTTTAATGGTTAGATTAAATGTTATTAATCCAAAAGCAAGTCATTATTATTTAATATTATTATTATTATTATTATTATTATTATTATTTAATTATTTTAAATCATGAAACTTGTACAATCTAACAGCAATTTATTAAAAATTAAGCAAAAATTACATGTTATGTAATACATTTTATTTTTTTCCCAAATTCCTTTTTTTTTTTTTTCCTCTCAAAATTCCGTGTTTTTTTTTGTTTTTTTTTTTTTTTTTTCTCAAAATTCAGTTTTTAACGTTTACATTTTTCTGGATTCCTTTTTTTCCATTAGAATTTTTCTGGACTCATTTTAATGGTTAGATTAAATGTTATTAATCCAAAAGCAAGTCAGGTTTTATGGTGAGATGTTGATGTTTGTGCATTTCAGAGGCCCATAAGTGTGAGTTGAGCTGTCGCTCTAAAGAGACGGGTGAAGTCGTCTTCATGAACCAGGTGATGCATGATGGGACGCGCTGCAGTTACTCTGAGCCGCTCAGCGTCTGCGCTCGAGGAGAGTGTCTGGTGAGAATCATATCATGCACACAATACCGATGTCTGATTCCTTCACTAATGCTGAATGATATTTATACATTACTGCTGTCAAAATTGTATTTTAAAGCCACAATATGTAATTTTCCGCCTCTAGAGGTCTCTTATTCAGAACAAAAGCGTGTCTTGACTCCTTGATTTGGCGGAGCTTTTATTCTGTCGCACACGAGCACTTCCACTTCTTCCGCTTGTGTGTGTGTGGGGGAACGCAGCGCTGTTTTATCATATTACACACATTTGAGTGTGTTAAAGTTGTGTTATAATGCTACTCTGTGCGTTCACTCGGCGCTACTATGAGACACTTGTTCACACTGCAGTGAGCGAGATCATATTAGGCATGGTAAAACATGGTACTCGCGGTAAATCAAGAACACCAGATCTAAACAGTAAGACTAACTGTGTTGAGCTGGAGAACAATGATTAGTTTCTGTCCATGAATGATCCAAACAGTTGCTCACCTGTCTAATAAAACATAATATAAAGCGTCTTTGGTGTTTCCATGGTTTCCGGAAATCGAGGGTAACGCGGATATGATGTCATTGATAGGCGACACACGGACACGGTCTGTGTCCTGGTTAAAATCGCTTGTTTCTCTGGATTTAAACTGTTGGAAACATTTGGGATAATGTAAGTACACAAGTCAACAAAATATATAACACTGTTCTAGTGGTTTTTGGATATTTTATTCCAAAAATCTTACATATTGTGCCTTTAAATAAATAAATGTAAAATTTATAGCTTTCAATTTTCTTGTTATGTCTATAATTAGTGGCTAAACTTAAGTTTCATAGAGACATCAGTATCAGTGATACTGGCCTTCATTCATAAAAAGATGCCATTAAATAAATATTTAAAATATACTCTATGTTTTTTCTACATTAATTTGGAGTTTAAATGTGAAATTATTACAGTATAAAAATATATTAAATACTTTAATGTTAGGTGCGATTAATCGTGATTAATTACAGAAAAATATCAGATTAATTAGTTAATTTTTTTAAATCGATTGACAGCACTAATATATGCAGTATATAAAAGTTTGGGATAGGTACGTTTTTGAAAGTCTCTTATGCTCTCCAAAAATACAGTAAATTCAGTAATATTGTGAAATATTTTTACAAATCAAAACAGCTGTTTTCTATGTGAATATATAGTAAAGTGTAATTTATTCCTGTGATCAAAGCTGAATTTATCATCATTACTCCAGTCTTCAGTGTCACATGACCCTTCAGAAATCATTCTATCGCGCTGATTTCTGATTTGAGTGGCTGTTGTTTGGAAAAAGAGTTTCTGTGTGCATCCCTGTTATATCACTGACTGATGATATGAATGATGTGTTGGCTCTCTCTCAGCATGTCGGCTGTGATAAGGAGGTGGGATCGTACAAACAGGAGGATAAATGTGGCGTATGTGAGGGAGACAACTCACACTGTCGCACCGTCAAACTCACGCTCACCAAAACCCCGAAGAAGACAGGTACACACTCACACACACTCACACAGACGAGCCTGACTGCCTGTGCCATCAAAACCTGCTGAGTTCTTCACTACAGTAATAAACACACATGCCTCAGATCTTCACCTCTGAGTCTCTACAGTATCTCAGAGTTATCATCATATTATGGTAACACTTCACAATAAGATCAATGCATTAACTCACATGAACTAATAATGAGCCATTCATTTGTTACAGTATTAGGGCCCTGTGAAATGCTTTTTATTCCTTCCCAAATTACGTTTTATTTTTTTCCAAATTACATTTTTTTTTTTTTTTTTTTTTTTTCTGTTTTAATTTTTCTGGACTCATTTTAATGGTTAAATTAAATGTTATTAATCCAAAGGCAAGTCTAATTATGTGAAATCATGAAACTTTTTTTTCTTGAAACAATTTAACAGCAATTTATTAAAAATTTAGCAAAAATTACATGTTTAGGGTCCTATGAAATACATTTTTTCCCCCAAATTCAGTTTTTTTTTTTTTTTTTTCTTTTTTTTTTAATTAATTAAATTTTTCTGGATTTCTTTTTTTCTGTTTAAATTTTTCTTGACTCATTTTAATGGTTAAATTAAATGTTAATTCCTTTTTTTTTTTTTTTTTTTTTTTTTTTTCTTTCAAAATTTCCGTTTTTAACGTTTACATTTTTTTTTGGATTCATTTTTTTCCCATTTAAATTTTTCTGGATTCCATTTTAATGGTTTAATTAAATGTTATTAATACAAAAGCAAGTCATTATTATTTGATATTATTGATATTATTATTATTATTTAATTATTTGAAATTATGAAACTTGTACAATTTAACAGCAATTTATTAAAAATTGAGCAAAAATTACATGTTTAGGGTTTATGTTTATTTTATCCCAAATTCCCTTTTTTTTTTTTTTTTTTTTTTTTTTTTTCAAAATTTCCATTTTTAACGTTTAAATTTTTTTGGATTCCATTTTAATGGTTAAATTAAATGTTATTAATACAAAAGCAAGTCATTATTATTTGATATTATTATTTAATTATTCCATTAATGGTTTAATTAAATTTTAATAAACAAAAGCTTGTCTAATTAATTGAATTCATAAAAACAACTTAATTTATCTTTTTTTTTTTTTTTACAATGAAATGTTTTTTTGTGTGATTATTCCTTAAAAATAAAGTTTAATAATAATTTCACAATTTCTGTCACAATTTCTTCAAGTTAAACCAGACTTAAATGGTCTTTTTGCAGCTTAATATTCAGACATTAGCCCATATTGCGATTGATTTAAGCTGACCTATACTTTTGATTCATTCATCCAAGATTGAACAAATTCCGTGACATTCCGCGTTATACAGAAAATTCCATTTTTATGACTGAATTCCGCGATTCCGTCCACGTTCTCCTCAATACAGAAATCATAGGGCCCTACAGTATTTATTAATCTTTGTTAATGTTATTTTATCAGAATACTATTCATTGTTAGTTCATGTTAGCTCCCGTACATTAAATAATATTAAGAGATACAGCTTTTGATTTTAATAATGTATTCATAAATGTTGACTAACATTAACTAAGACGCTTGAGAAGAGTTTTGTTAGTAACTAGGGATGCTCCGATCGATCGGTATCGGCCGATAATCATATTTTATGACTCACTAAACTTGGCCGATCTCACGAACCGATCGCAATTTGATGACGTCAGCGCGTGAGGACGTACATGACGCGTGGGGTAACGTTAGTAGCAAATATTCAAACGAGAGCTTTGAAGGCCGAAGTGGAGAAGGGTTCCATGTGAACAGCAGTTGAACATGGGTCAGTCGGTCCTAAGGGATGGGCGAACGCCGTTCGGAAGTATCGATTATACAGTAGATTGATACGAGTACGCAGAGTGAGCTGATGCAGGGAAAGTGCTTGATACAATTTGTCCTAAACATGACACATGCTTTATATTAAGGGCTTCAAAATAACTGGTAAGATATAGTTAACACGTATAGTTTAAAGCAGCTTGCCCTGTCAGATGCTCTGAGAGATAGGCTTGTGCTGACAGACAGATAAATACCTGCGGTGTTTAATGCGTTTGAGATGTGGTGCTTTCCTCAGTGCATAACTTACATTTCACAGGTATATTCTCCATCTGTAAATGTTAGAAAGTCATGCAAATATGTCCATTTTGCTGTCCGGAGAGGACGAGCCTTCTGCATGCGAATCTCCGCTAAAATTCAGGCTTCCGTGAACGAGCGCCGCCACGCGCATGCGCAGCAAACAGACGGCGCGCAATAGAATAGGAACGCAATAATTCTGACTAAAACACACATATTTCTAAAATATTTGTTGTTGGACAGTGAATGTGCCATATGTGGAATTTTAAACCTACAAGTAATTATATTTTTATGAAAGTGACCATTATAATGGGGTAATCAATGTAGGCTTATATGCTTTTGTTTTTGTTTTCATTTTTAGTTTGGTGAATTTAAAAACTAAATTATTAATACATGCCTACATTACATTCACTGTATTTGTTTATAGCCTTCAATATCAACATTGTTTTTAGGACATCACCGGGCAGGATGTGAAATAAAATTATTATTAAAATAAATACAGATTTTTTTTTTTTTTATCCAAATAGAAAAACGTAGAAAATACCGGGATGTATATCGTGTATCGCCATTCAACCAAAAAATAACGAGATATGATTTTTTGGCCATATCGCCCAGCCCTATTAAGTATCCTAATATGCATAATGTTATGCAGAAACCCCATTTTAAAGTCATATTAAAATCTTCACTGTATAATGAATAATTTTTGTGATTATTTAGTACCCTGTTAAAACATTAGTTACATTACAATACATAAAAATGTAACAAAAATATAATAAAGGCAACAGTGAAGCATTGGAATCGGGATCGGTATCTGCAAAAATCCTGATCGGAGCATCCCTATTAGTAACTAATGTTGACAAATGAAACCTTGTTGTAAAGTCTGGATGAGTCTCACGAAAGCAAGTCTAAATCATATTTCACTCCAGAATCATCTGAATAAAGAGAATGAGATTAGTTTGCATCATGGTGATGAGACTTTGTGTGTTAAATTGTTATGAAAATAACTTCTTTAGTGCTGAAATAGGCGTGCTGTGTAGTTTCCTGAGCTCTCGCTGTGTTTGTTAGGTTTGCTGAAGATGTTTGATATTCCTGCTGGCGCTCGGCACATTGTGATCGAGGAGAATGAAACGTCGCCTCACGTAATTGGTGAGTGTGTAATTTGTGCGGATCTTTCATTAGGAATCAGTGCTTTTCTCCAGTGGTTTGAGCCAGGGCCGTCATGAGACCAATTACTGCCTTCCCATCATGCTTTGTGTGCGTGCATGTGCTATTTTAAACTCCCTGACAGCTTGGCTTAAACATTTCTTTCCTTTGTTTCACGTCCCTGAGCTCATGTTGAGAATCTTCTTCACTCTCAGAGAAAATATGAAAGTGCAAAGAGTTTTATTTTACTACAATAAAACAAGATGCACGTGATGTGTTGATGAGGATGTTTATAGTGTGTTTGTTAACTAAAACTAAAAGATTTATATTAACTGAAATGAAATAATATACATTTTACATAATAAAACTTACACTAAATAACATTTGTGAATGTTTTCCTGGCAGCTGGAATAAAATGAGTTTATAAAAGTAATAAAAACTGTGAATTAACATAAAACTGAAATAGAATAAATTAGAAATATTATAAGGAAAAACTTAAACTAAATGAAAAGTAAAAGTAAACTGAAGTAAAATAAGTTTAAACTAAAGTACTAAAATTGAAATTAAATCAAATTAAAATTAAATAAACATTTTTAAAAAAATGAATTAAAACTGTTATAAAATAAATTATAAATATAAGAAACTTAAACTGAATTAACTAAAAGTAAACTGAAGTAAAATAAGTTTAAACTGATGTAATAAAATTACTAAAACTGAAATAAATTAAATTAAAACTAAATAAAAATATTTAAAAACACTAATAAAAATGAAAAACATAAAATTACTAAAACTTAAATTATATTAAGTGTAACAAAATGAAAACTGAAATTATAAAAAAACAAATTAAATAAAAATATTTAAAAACATAGATTAATTAAAATAAAACTGAAATAAAATAAATGATAGATATTATAAGAAACTTAAACTAAATGAAAAGTAAAAGTAAAATAAATTTAAACTGATGTAATAAAATTACTAAAACTGAAATAAAATTAAACTAAAACTAAATAAAAATGTTTAAAAAACACTAATAAAAATGAAAAACATAAAATTACTAAAACTTAAATTAAATTAAGTGTAAAAAAAATGAATGATAAAAATAAAAAGCCAATTCAAAATATTAATAAAAACTGTAATAATAATATCTTATAAGTAATATTGTAAGATATTTTACCCAAAATTGAAATAAACATTTAAAATGTGAAGATGAATATGTTATAATGTAGAATACTTCAGTTTATCATTGTATAATCGCTGCTGTTTCACTGTTTATACTGCACAATATTGATTATCTTCAGTCTGTCTTCTCTTTAAAGACGAGAGTTAAAATGATAAAAATGAGCTTCAGTTGTATTGAACCCATAATATTCCTCTAAAGATGCTCTTTCTCTTCTTGTCTTCCTCAGCCGTTAAAAATCAGGTGACTGGCAGTTTTATCCTGAACGCCAAGGGAGAAGAAGCCACGTCCAAGACCTTCATTGAGAACGGCCTGGAGTGGGAATATTCGCTCGCGAACGGCAAAGAATGGCTGAAGGCTGTGGGGCCGCTGCACGAAGCCATCGTAGTGCTGGTAAGAGCGGCGCAGCGCTTCTGCGGGTCCGTTGGGTTGATGCGCCGGGTGTTGAGCTGAGTTTGTCTCTCTGAGCAGATCGTCCCGCAGGCCGAGGACACCAAGATCAGTCTGAGCTACAAGTACATCATTCATGAAGATCTTCTACCGGTCATCACCAACAACAACGTGCTGCTGGCCGAGCTGGACACGTACGAGTGGGCGCTGAAGAGCTGGTCGCAGTGCTCCAAACCCTGCGGCGGAGGTGTGTGAGAGCTATTACACTAACGGCCGAAAGCTTAAAGGGATAGTTCACCCAAAAATGAAAATTAGCCCATGATTTACTCCCCCTCAAGTCATCCTAGGTGTGTATGACATTCTTCTTTCAGACGAACACAATCAGAGTTATATTAAAAAATGTCCTGGCTCTTCCAAGCTTGGCAGCCCAAAATTTGAAGCCCAAAAAAGTGCATCCATCCATTATAAAAGTGCTCCACACGGCTCCGGGGGTTAATAAAGGCTTTATGAAGCGAATCAATGGGTTTGTGTGAGAAAAATATTTAACACGTTATAAAGTAAAATATCTAGCTTCCGGTGGACCGGCTTCTGTATTGAACTTACGCAGAAAGTGTAGCACCTCTCGCAGTTCAAAACGCTTGCGCTACGTCCGACAACATCGTTACGCTTTCTTCGTAAGTTGAATACAGAAAGCGGTCTGACGGAAGCTAGATATACAGTGGTGGTCAGAATTATTGGCACCCCTGGTAAATATGATCAAATATGGCTGTAAAAATAAATCTGCATTGTTTATGCTTTTGATCTTTTATTTAAAAATTCACAAAAATCTAACCTTTCATTGAAGTAAAAGAATTGAAAGTGGGGGGTAAATCACATTATGAAAGAAATGCTTTTCTCCAAAACACATTAGCCATAATTATTGGCACCCCTAGAATTCTTTATGAGTAAAATATCTCTGAGTATATTCCCATTAATATTTACATTTTTTAGCACACCAGGATGACTAGGAACATGAAATTGTCCAGCTATGATGTCTTGTTCCACAGGAGGATAAATATGAGGAACACAAAGGCCAAATTCCCTTAATCATCATCACAATGAGTAAAGCCACAGAATATAGTTCTGATGTGCAGCAAAAGATTGTTGAGCTTCACAAAATAAGAAAAGAGCTAAAGCATTGAAAATCCCCGTTTCCACCATCAGGGCAATAATTAAGAAGTTCAATCAACTAAAGATGTTAGGAATCTGCCTGTGTGTATACCGTCCTAATGCACGAGAGGAGGAACGTTTGAGTGGACAAAGACTCTCCAAGATCACAGATGGAGAATCGCAGAGATTAGTTGAGTCTTGGGGTCGGACAACCAACCCCTACATCACCTCATGTTGTTTGGGAGGCATTCAAGAAAAATCCTCCTCGCTCATCCAGAAACAAACTCCAGCATATTCAGTTCAGACACGACTGGAGCTTCAGACGGGACTGGTCTCTGTGGTCAGATGAAACTATAAAAAGAGCTTTTTGGCAGCAAATCCACCAGATGGGTTTGGTGCAAACAGGGATAAAAAGTACCGCATGCCCACGGTTAAATACACCGCTGGATCTTTAATGTTGTGGGCCTATTTTTTTTGTTGAGATCTTGTTCAGATACATGATATAATGGATTCTAGCAAATACAAGCAGATAAAAAAATCAAAACCTGACGGCCTCTGCTAGAAATCTTATAATGGGCCGTGGTTGGATCTTCCATCAGGACAACGATCCAAAATCAACACACAAATGTGTCACTGAGCACAAAATGAAGCTTCTGCCATGACCATCCCAGTCCCTGACCTGAACCCTATAGAGAATGAGTGATGAACTGAAGAGAAGAAGCACCAACATGGATCTGGGAATCTGTAGGATCTGGAGAGATTCTGTATGGAGGAATGGTCTCTGATCTCTTGTCAGGTGTTCTCCAAACTCATCAGACGTTATAGGAGAAGACTCAGAGCGGTTATCTTTAGTGGTTAAAAGGACGTTGCAAAAAATATTTAATAAAAGGGTGCCAATAATTGTGGCCAATGTGTTTTGGAGAAAAGCATTTCTTTCATAATGTGATTTACCCCCCACTTTCAATTCTTTTACTTCAATGAAAGGTTAGATTTATGCACATTTTTAAACAAAAGATCAAAAGCATAAACAATGCAGATTTATTTTCACAGCCATCTTTGATCATATTTACCAGGGGTGCCAATAATTCTGACCACAACTGTATACTTTATAACGTGTTAAATATGGATATTTTTCTCACACAAACCCATTGATTCGCTTCATAAAGCCTTTATTAACCCCCGGAGCCGTGTGGAGCACTTTTATAATGGATGGATGCACTTTTTGGGGCTTCAAATTTTGGGCTGCCATTATAAAGCTTAAAAGAGCCAGGACATTTTTTAATATAACTCTGATTGTGTTCGTCTGAAAGAAGAATGTCATACACACCTAGGATGACCTGAGGGTGAGTAAATCATGGGCTAATTTTAATTTTTGGGTGAACTATCCCTTTAAGACTTTGTCTCATCTGCTCATTTGATCAAAAATACAGTAAATTGGGAAATATTATTGCAATAGAAAATAAGTGTTTGAATATATTGTAAAATTAGTGCTGTCAAAATTAACACGTTAATGCATGCAATTAATTTTCTCAGTTTAACGCGTAAAAAATATTTAACGTAGGTAACGCAACATCTGTTTTTTTTCTGTCATCCTTGGGCTAGCGTTACATTATATGATCACGCTCTTATTCATGCAAATGCTTTTAAACCATTCAAGCACGACAAGACCAAGAGAGCGCGCTGTTTGTGAATGTCCTGACTATGTGACACACACACACACACACACACACACTTGTGTGCACAGAAAGCCGCTTCAGTGGACAAAAACAAAAAAATTATGCCACAATGCTTGTTTTGTCAAGTAACCTCATTAGCACAGTCTTAAATGAGTCAAACAGTCTTAAATGAGTCAAATAGTCTTAAATGAACATAGAAAATGCGTGTCAGATCCGCGTCATGTGCGTCAGCTCTTAAAGAGACAGTAGCCTAATAAACCTGCTGATGTCGTCATTAATGATCATCAAAGAACAAAAGACAAAGACAAAATCTCTCACTGCTCTTGACTGAATAACTCTTGTAGCGTTAATAAAAATTTATCTATATTTAATTTATAAATCATGCAGTGAAGACTTTAATTTAATTACTTTTCCCTTGAAAAAGTAAAGTAAGGAATTACTCTTAATTTGTCTGTAATTTAGGCTTTAGTTTTTACTTCTGATGTAATTGCATTAAAAAGGCCTACTGTATAGAACAATTCTATATAAAACAATAGTGGATTCAACCTCAACATTTAATTTTAAAATTAGTGCTGTCAAATCGATTAATCGCATCCAAAATAAAAGTTTGTTTACATTAATATATGTGTGTGTACTGTGTATGATTATGTATATATAAATACACACAAGAAAAATATATTATATTTATATATAAAATATTTATATTTATTTATGATATAAATTATATAAATACATATACATGCAGATATTTCTTAAATATATACATGCATGTGTGTGTATTTATATATACATAATAATTATACACAGTACACGCACATATATTATGTAAACATAAACTTTTATTTTGGATGCGATTAATCGCGATTAATCGATTTGACAGCACTAGTTAAAATGTATGTTGTTTTTTTTAATGTCACATTTCCCTTTACACACTTTGATCAGATCAAGAATTATTTATATGATTTATTTGAAAGAATTAAAAGAGCAGTTTCATGTCTATCCTTGTATTGGTTGAGTTTGAGTTGGGATTTAGAAAGTAATAAGTAATCCATTACTTTTTAGAGAGAGTAATTACTACAGTAATCTAATTACACTGTTGAAAATGTAATTTGTAACTAGTAGTTAATTACTTTTTGGGAGTAACTTACCCAACACTGTTTGTGTGTATGCCAGGAAAAAGAGATGGTTTTTATTCTAGATTTAAACTGACAAGGTGTGTCTGCTTACACAAAAATATGAACTGTTTTCAACTCTGATAATAATCATAAATGTTTGTTGAGCATCAAATCATCATATCAGAATGATTTCTGAAGGGTCATGTGACACTGAAGACTGGAGTAATGATGATAAATTCAGCTTTGATCACAGGAATAAATTACACTTTACTATATATTCACATAGAAAACAGCTGATTTACACTGGAGTAATATTTCACTGTTTTACTGTATTTTTTTTTTTATTTATTTATTTTTTTTGATCAAATAAATGCAGGTTTTAAAAAAACATTATTAAAAACGCCAATGCACATGTGTTCCTCAGGTGTCCAGTACACGAAATACGGCTGTCGGAGGAAAAGCGATGGGCGTTTGGTCCACAGGAACTTCTGCGAGATCAGTAAAAAGCCCAAACCCATCCGTAAACGCTGCAACACCAACAACTGCAGCCAGCCAACGTGAGTCCCGCACCAGGACGCAGAATCATAGAGACTTGAATGAGATATAACTGAGGTGTGTGTGTGTGTGTGTAGGTGGGTGCTGGAGGAGTGGGGTCCGTGCAGTAAGTCCTGTGGGAAGCTGGGATATCAGTCTCGTGTGGTCCAGTGCATGCAGCCCCTCCTGAACGGCACCAACAGACCCGTACACACCAAATACTGCAGCGAGGAGCGTCCCGAGACACGGAGAGCCTGTAACACGAGCGCCTGCCCGTCCCAGTGGAGGACCGGAGCCTGGTCACAGGTGATGGATTATTAAAGGGCTCATATTCTGCTTTTTTCCACGTTCATCTCTCTTTAGTGTGTGATGTTGCTGTTTGAGGGTCCCTCTCTATATCAGTGTCAGTGTTTCTGAACTCCTGAAACGCCTCCATTGTAGTCTTGAGTTTTCTCCCGGCAACAAACACGTCACAATATTATTATATAAGTGTTTATATAGTATTTATAACTAGCTGTATATAAAAATAGAAGTCTATAGTGTGTGAGTGTGAGTGTGTGAGTGAGTGTGTGAGTGTGGGAGCGCGCGTGGGTGTGTGGGAGCGAGAGCGTGTGTGTGTGGGTGTGTGTGGGAGCGAGTGTGTGTGTGTGGGTGTGGGAGCGAGTGTGTGTGGGAGCGAGTGTGTGTGTGTGTGTGTGTGTGGGAGCGAGTGTGTGTGTGTGTGTGCTGGAGCGTGTGCGTGCGGGAGCGAGTGGGTGTGTGGGAGCGAGCGCGCGTGGGTGTGTGGGAGTGAGAGCGTGTGTGTGTGGGAGCGAGTGTGTGTGCGTGCGTGCGCGAGCGTGTGTGTGTGTGTGTGGGAGCGAGTGTGTGTGGGAGCGAGTGTGTGTGTGTGTGTGTGTGTGTGTGTGTGTGTGTGGGAGCGAGTGTGTGTGTGTGTGGGAGCGAGTGTGTGTGTGTGTGGGAGCGAGTGTGTGTGTGTGTGGGAGCGAGTGTGTGTGTGTGTGGGAGCGAGTGTGTGTGTGTGTGTGTGTGTGTGTGTGTGTGTGTGTGTGTGTGTGTGTGCGGGAGCGAGCGTGTGTGTGTGTGGGAGCGAGCGAGCGTGGGTGTGTGGGAGTGAGCGCGCGTGTGTGTGTGTGTGTGTGTGTGTGGGAGCGAGCGCGCGTGTGTGTGGGAGCGAGCGCGCGTGTGTGTGGGAGCGAGTGTGTGTGTGTGGGAGCGAGTGTGTGTGTGTGAGCGAGCGAGCGTGTGTGTGTGAGAGCGAGCGTGCGTGTGTGTGTGAGAGCGAGCGAGCGTGCGTGCGTGCGTGTGTGTGTGTGAGAGAGCGAGCGTGCGTGTGTGTGTGTGAGAGCGAGCGTGCGTGTGTGTGTGTGTGCGTGCGTGAGAGAGTGTGTGTGTGTGTGTGTGTGTGTGTGTGTGTGAGAGAGTGTGTCTGTGAGTGAGTGCGTGTGTGTGTGTGTGTGTGTGTGAGAGAGAGAGAGATTGCGTGTGTGTGTGTCGCTGCTTTGAACACAATTTCTATTTTTTGGGTTTTTCCCACACACTTTATTCAGACGAGCTTATTCATAATAAATTCCCAGAGCTGGAGCAAATTGTCAGTGTTGTCCTGGACTGGTTGTCTATTGTAAACCCTGTGTATTCTGGAGCTCGTCTTAATCTGGGTTGGCAGACGAGCCTGTGATGTTTAATGGTGTGGAAACCGCAGTATAATGGAGTTTAAACTAGTTTCATGTCTTTCACTGCCGTTTGTTTTCACGGTTGAAATCCATGATTTTCTTGTGACTTTGCGAAACTGCAGCATGTGGTAGATGACATCATGTTTAAGCAAACATGTTTTATTAGTTAAAGCAAACAGCGGAAAGATTTCCTGTCAACACATCGACATCAGTGACACTCCCTCTCATCACAGCAGAGGACAGATGCTTAGTATGAAAACCCACCTCTCACACACACACACACACAGCATGTGTCTATGAGAGATAAGATGAAGCTGATAATCACATAAATTGCCTTCAGTCAGAATAAGGTCAAACAGAAATGTTAAATATTTAAGTTGTTAATTTGCTAAACACATTAAAATATTATCATAGAATAGAGTAATAAAAAATATGAATAATAAAATAAGTGTAAAAAATTACATATGTAAAGGTATATTTACATGTTTGTTTATTTATTTATATTTAAAAAAATATATAAATATTCATGCATGTGCAAAATCTGTTTATTTAGTTTTGTATTTATGTTTTGCTTTTTGTCTGATTTAAATATAATCATTTTGTAATGCATTGTAATAAATTAAATATCAAATGATTTTAGTTGTTACATATCTGTGCAGTATTAAGGTTTGCAAAGATAATTATTAAGTGTTAATATTGATATGATCAGCCCAGATTTCCTCAGACCTTCAGCTGAATGATGAGTGAATCCTCTGTGACACATGTGACGTGATTGTGTCTCCTCCAGTGTTCGGTGAGCTGCGGTGAAGGGATCCGGCAGCGGCAGGTCATCTGCAGACCGTCTGACAGCAGCGCCGGCCCGTGTGACGCAGACAAACCTGAGTCTGTCTCCGTCTGCAAGCTTCCTCCCTGCGCAGGTGAGACCAAATCAAATGAGACCCTCATGAGACTTTAATGAGAGCTTCTGAAGCTGCGTTCGGCTTCGATTCTCTGTCTGAGAAAGGGCTTGACAGCCTCTGATAATCATTTACCTTTCATTGAATGGACAGAAGCAGCAGCTGAACTCACCTTTGAACAGTAACAATGAATGACCTTCAAAACCAGAGGAAATATTTCATCACAGAAACAATACACTGTAAAAAAAATAATAATAATAAAGTTGCGAAAAAATATTGAAATGCTATTTAAACAAAGTTGTTATTCTTCTGAGACTAACATTTCTGACTTTAACGCCTAGAGCTACAACGACATATAATCGAATGAGCCAAGACTATCTATCTATGCTAGCAATGCCTTAGTTCATGCTAGAAACATGCTAACAAAATGTTATATCATGATGTGCTAATTCACATAGAAACATGCTAGCATTGTGTTAATGCTATAGACATGTTAGCTACATCATGGTAGCAACATACTAACAATTTACTAATTAATGCTAGCAACATGCAAGCAATGTGTTAAATCATGTTAGAAGCATGCTAGCAAAATGCGATATCGTGATGTGCTGATACACATAGAAACATGCTAGCATTGTGTTAAATCATGCTAGAAGCATGCTAGCAAAATGCTATATCATGATGTGCTAATACACAGAAAGATGCTAGCAATGTGTTAATTCACACTATAAACATGCTAGCTATGTCTAAATCATGGTAGCAACATACTAGCAATTTGCTAATTCATGCTAGCAATGTGATAATTAATGCTGGTAACATGCTAAGAAAGTGTTAAATCAAGCTATAAGCATGTTAGCAACATGTTATATCATGATATGCTAATTCACAGAAACATGCTAGCAAGGTGTTAAAAAATGCTAGCACTGTGCTAATTCATGCTAAAACGTTACCAACATGTTAGCAAAGTGTTACATCATACTAGAAGAATGCTAACAAAATGCGATATCATGATGTGCTAATTCACAGAAACATGCTAGCAATGTGTTAATTTGTGCTTAAAAAACATGCTAGCAAAATCATGCCAGAAAGCATGTTAACAAACATGCTATATCATGATTCAATTCAATTCTCATTTATTTGTATAACGCTTTTCAAAATACATATGCATTTGAAACGATGTGTCTACATTACAATTTAAAGTGATTTGTTATCAGAGGAGACTGTGTCCAAGTTATGGATTTCAGAAAACTACATACAGATCACACAGTTAGCTAACAATGTATTAATAAACAATGTAATAATGTAATAATTTAAGGCACAAACAGTGGGCTCAGTGGGTTCATTGAAGTAAAGAATATGTTGTTAACAATTAGGGTATATAGAAAAATAAATTTAGCATTGGTGCATGTTGATAATGTGTTAATTCACATAGAAATATTTTAGCAATGTTAAAACATGCTAGCATTGTGCTAATTAATGCTAAAATCATGTTACTAACATGCTAGCAAAGTGTTAAATCATGCTAACAATTTGTTTGTTTAAAATTGTTTAAACATTAGAAATTTGCTAATTCATGCTAGCATGCAAGCAATGTGATAATTCATGATAGAAACATGCTAGAAGCATGATAACAACATGCTATATCATGATGTGCTAATTCACAGAAACATGCTATCAATGTGTTAAAACATGTTAGCATTGTGCTAATTCATGCTCAAACATGTTACCAACATGCTAGCAATGTGCTAAATCACGCTAACATGTTTAAACATTAGAAATTTGCTAACTAATGCTAGCAACATGCAAGCAATGTGATAATTCATGTTAGAAACATGCTAGGAATGTGTTTAATCATGCTAGAAGCATGCTAGCAACATGCCATATCATGATGTGCTAATTCACATAGAAATAAACTCCAACTGGACAGTTTTTGTATCAGACACTGACTGAACTGTACAGTTACTTCCTGTCTGACAGAAAATGTTCTCTTTTGTGTGTTTTTCCCCAGGAGAGCCGTCTTTACCCAGTCCAACTAAAGATCTACTGGAGAATTTCACCACTGAGGAGGAGAAACTGCCGGAAAACACGCTGGATAAACTTTCTAGTAAGTGACTCGTAAATACAGACGCTGACGGATCATTGATCAGTGATCCACTTCTGTGTTTATTCACTGCCGTGATCAGCCTGTTCATTCGTTTATTTGATCAAAAATACAGTAAAAACAGTGAAATATTATTCCAGTGTAAATCTGTTTTCTATGTGAATATATAGTAAAGTGTAATTTATTCCTGTGATCAAAGCTGAATTTATCATCATTACTCCAGTCTTCAGTGTCACATGATCCTTCAGAAATCATTCTGATATGATGATTTGCTGCTCAAGAAACATTTATGATTATTATGTTTAATATTTTTGTGGAAACTGTGAAACATTTTATTTTTTATGATTCTTTGATGAATAGAGAGTTCAAAAGAACATAATTTATTTAAAATATAAATTTAAATGTCTTTACTGTCAATATTTTGATTAATTTAATGCATCCTTGCTGAGTAAAAATATTAATTTCTTTCTACAAACATTTTTTGAACGATGGTGTGTGTTCACATACCATTTTTTTGCATTGTACTCCAAACAATACTTAAATCAGTAATGTATATTATTACTTAGAAATTAAAAATTAAAACATAAATAAATACAAAACTAAAACAGATTTGTATGATGCACATGCATGTACATTTAAATGCATAAATATGTAATTTATTACATTTATTGTATTTTTATTATTCATATTCAGGGCCTAAAAGTAACTTTCTGCCACACCTGCCAATGGTCGGTGACTTAAGAAAATTTACCAGCCATAAATATTTTTTTACCAGTCATGAAACTCTTTTTGCAAAAAAACAGGCGGTAATGACACCAAAATTTCTCAACTGTTTATGTTCTTTCCATCTTGGCTTTCTCCAGATGAGCCGTGTCTGGGTGATAAGTCGATCTTCTGTCAGATGGAGGTTCTGGCGCGGTACTGTTCAATCCCGGGTTACCATAAACTGTGCTGCGAGTCCTGTAACAGGAAGTTGGGTTTCAGTACCGTTTCTCCAGATCTGCATCCTCCCTTCTCTTGGCTTCCGGATTTCACCTTCCCTCCCCTTCTTCAAACGAGTCCCGATCCGTCTGTATCACCGTCTACAGCGGCCGTGCTCGTCCACACCACTAAAGCCAGCGGCCAGAGGCTGCGGCCCACCGACTCCAGCCCTAAAGCGGACGCGAGCACTTCCATCCCGCTCCAGATCCGAACGGAGTCCGTCACCTCACCTCTACCTCCAGGGCCAAGCGTTCCCGCCACACGCCCGGCCATCCAACGACCCAGCAGGGAACCAGACGGACTCCAGAGCCAGAACGCCACTTTGGACTCGACCCAGGGGAAAAGGAACTCGCCGGTCACATGATCATCACTGAATCAGACAGTCAGTCAGTTATTGGTTACCTCAGAATGAACCGACATCAACCACAAGTCTGCTGCACTTCCCACAATCCTCTGCTTTATACATGGAAATGGAAGGAAACGATGAAAGGTGCTGTTATTTAAACCGTCAGTGACTTCCAGATGAATCCGTGTTGTTTTCCCAGACAGCAACATAGTGTCTGCCCAGATCCGGCCCACATCTGGTACACGTGGAATCCACACGTACCAGATGTGTGCTGACACTATGTTGCTGTCTGGGTTGTGTCCTCAGAACTACTAGAATCCGCCGCTCGCGTCTTCATGTCCGGTCTTTAGTGTGTTTGTGGCTGTAGTACGTCATGTAGTTCGTAGCAGTGTTACTTTGAATCTAGCTACGTACGTTTGCTTTGTAACTCTGACGTAGTTTTGGGCAATATATTTAAATATAATTTTAACTTAAAAATGTTGTAAAACAAGTTTAAGTTGAAATACTAAAATTACTAAAACTAAAGATAAATTAGAGCTATATAGAAAAAAGGAATAAAAATGGCAAAAGCTTGCATGACTAAAATTGAAATTAAAATGAAATCTAAAAAAAAGCATATACTATAATAGTACACACCAATCAGACATAACATTATGAGCACTGACAGGTGAAGTGAATAACACTGATTATCTCTTCATCACGGCACCTGTTAGTGGGTGGGATATATTAGGCAGCAAGTGAACATTTCGTCCTCAAAGTTGATGTGTTAGAAGCAGGAAAAATGGGCAAGCGTAAGGATTTGAGCGAGTTTGACAAGGACCAAATTGTGATGGCTAGACGACTGGGTCAGAGCATCTCCAAAACTGCAGCTCTTGTGGGGTGTTCCCGGTCTGCAGTGGTCAGTATCTATCAAAAGTGCTCCAAGGAAGGAACAGTGGTGAACCGGCGACAGGGTCATGGGCGGCCAAGGCTCATTGATGCACGTGGGGAGCGAAGGCTGACCCGTGTGGTCCGATCAAACAGACGAGCTACTGTAGCTCAAATTGCTCAAGAAGTTAATGCTGGTCCTGATAGAAAGGTGTCAGAATACACAGTGCATCGCAGTTTGTTGCGTATGGGGCTGCATAGCATATACAGTGGGGAGAACAAGTATTTGATACACTGCCGATTTTGCAGGTTTGCCCACTTACAAAGCATGTAGAAGTCTGTAATTTTTATCATAGGTACTCTTCAACTGTGAGAGACGGAATCTAAAACAAAAATCCAGAAAATCACATTGTATGATTTTTAAGTAATTAATTTGCATTTTATTGCATGACATAAGTATTTGATCACCTACCAACCAGTAAGAATTCCGGCTCTCACAGACCTGTTAGTTTTTCTTTAAGAAGCCCTCCTGTTCTCCACTCATTACCTGTATTAACTGCACCTGTTTGAACTCGTTACCTGTATAAAAGACACCTGTCCACACACTCAATCAAACAGACTCTAACCTCTCCACAATGGCCAAGACCAGAGAGCTGTGTAAGGACATCAGGGATAAAATTGTAGACCTGCACAAGGCTGGGATGGGCTACAGGACAATAGGCAAGCAGCTTGGTGAGAAGGCAACAACTGTTGGCACAATTATTATAAAATGGAAGAAGTTCAAGATGACGGTCAATCTCCCTCGGTCTGGGGCACCATGCAAGATCTCACCTCGTGGGGCATCAATGATCATGAGGAAGGTGAGGGATCAGCCCAGAACTACACGGCAGGACTTGGTCAATGACCTGAAGAGAGCTGGGACCACAGTCTCAAAGAAAACCATTAGTAACACACTACGCCGTCGTGGATTAAAATCCTGCAGCGCACGCAAGGTCCCCCTGCTCAAGCCAGTGCATGTCCAGGCCCGTCTGAAGTTTGCCAATGATCATCTGGATGATCCAGAGGAGGAATGGGAGAAGGTCATGTGGTCTGATGAGACAAAAATAGAGCTTTTTGGTCTAAACTCCACTCGCCGTGTTTGGAGGAAGAAGGATGAGTACAACTCCAAGAACACCATCCCAACCGTGAAGCATGGAGGTGGAAACATCATTCTTTGGGGATGCTTTTCTGCAAAGGGGACAGGACGACTGCACCGTATTGAGGGGAGGATGGATGGGGCCATGTATCACGAGATCTTGGCCAACAACCTCCTTCCCTCAGTAAGAGCATTGAAGATGGGTCGTGGCTGGGTCTTCCAGCATGACAACGACCCGAAACACACAGCCAGGGCAACTAAGGAGTGGCTCCGTAAGAAGCATCTCAAGGTCCTGGAGTGGCCTAGCCAGTCTCCAGACCTGAACCCAATAGAAAATCTTCGGACAGAGCTGAAAGTCCTTATTGCCCAGCGACAGCCCCGAAACCTGAAGGATCTGGAGAAGGTCTGTATGGAGGAGTGGGCCAAAATCCCTGCTGCAGTGTGTGCAAACCTGGTCAAGAACTACAGGAAACGTATGATCTCTGTAATTGCAAACAAAGGTTTCTGTACCAAATATTAAGTTCTGCTTTTCTGATGTATCAAATACTTATGTCATGCAATAAAATGCAAATTAATTATTTAAAAATCATACAATGTGATTTTCTGGATTTTAGATTCCGTCTCTCACAGTTGAAGAGTACCTATGATAAAAATTACAGACTTCTACATGCTTTGTAAGTGGGCAAACCTGCAAAATCGGCAGTGTATCAAATACTTGTTCTCCCCACTGTATATGTTAGGATATGTCAATGTTATGCCTGATCAGTGTATACATAATACTAAAACAACTCGGGCTTGTATTCTATTCTGAGCATTAATTTATACTTTAATATTTCATAATTTGTATGAAACTGAACTACACAAACTACCGAAGTGTTACAAAGCAAAGTCGTTCTAGACGTCTCTGGTGCTCCTGTGCTTCAGCCGTCTGATGTCAACAAACTCACCTGTGAAACAACACCAACCACCTCTAATGCATGACCTGCCGTTTGTGTGTGTTTTTATTTTGAGCTTGCTTTGAAACAGTTGTGATGTTTTCAGGTGGTTTTGTATATATTGTACATAGTTGCAGGTTCCAGGACGGGCGTCCAGAGCTCATGATGACGTCTATCTCATGTGGTTTCACCTTATTTCTGTATTGTATAGTACTTGTATATACGTGAATGAGAGCTTTAAATGTTAATATTTATTAAATTTTTAAGTTGTAGGATGATGAAATACATGAAAATATACACATTGAGAAGAAAACAGGAGTTTTGATTGTCTACTGTTATACAGTTCCTCATTTTGTCAGTTGTTTATGCATTAAAGGTACAATTTTAACTTTTTTTGTTCAAAATGAACAATTTAAATGAGTCAATACATCATCAATCCTTCTTCCAAAACGAGTTTTTGTCTTACCCTGACTCACTACGATAAGCCTATTATAAGTGTTTATTTTTTTAGAGCTGTCGGGATGGTTTTCGTGGGAAATTGGGCACATACGTTACTCGCCCGTGCGTGTCTCGCCATATCTGTAAATAGTGAAAAGTTGCTCCGGCTGCTTTGCCGCATGTCTGGTGTGGGAGTGGCAGAGTTCAGTTAGTGGCAGGGGTTAGTTAGTTGCAGAGTTCAGTTAGTGGCAGGGGTCGCTTAGTGGCAGAGTTCAGTTAGTGGCAGGGGTCGCTTAGTGGCAGAGTTCGGTTAGTGGTAGGGGTTAGTTAGTGGCAGGGGTTAGTTAGTTGCAGAGTTCAGTTAGTGGCAGAGGTTAGTAAGTGGAAGAGGTTAGTTAGTTGCAGAGTTCAGTTAGTGGCAGGGGTTAGTAAGTGGCAGGGGTTAGTAAGTGGCAGGGGTTAGTTAGTGGCAAGGGGTTAGTAAGTGGCAAGGGGTTAGTAAGTGGCAGGGGTTAGTCGTCACAACGAGCGAGAAAGGTTGACATGGAGCTGCTAAATCTCCAACCTCTGGAGAATCACCCGTTTTAAACAATTGGCGAACAGAGGAGAGTCTGCTGGAGAAAAGAGAATGCGACAGCTCGTAATAAAACAAGAATCAACATTGGCATGGCTTCAGGAGATGACGAGAACTGAGGGATTTAAAATGCTGTAAAGCGACGCGGAGATGATGGTGTTTTTATTACTCAACAGGTGAGTGGGGTGTTTTATTGGACAGATAAACTGTCATATGTAGCTCTCTAACAGAGTTCACTGTAAAGCATTATCTATTGTGAAGGCTCATTTTGATCCTCAGTCACACAGAGCTGAAGCACAACCAAAACTCATCCGCGTACAGTTAGAGCGCCAAAAGTTACATAGTGTACCTTTAAGTGGAAAAAAAATACACACTGAAGGAATATCAGGTTCGCAGTGTATAATGTGATATGAAACAAGCATCAGTGCTGATATCTGAGATTTATATTTCATTTCCCTTCAGCAAGCAAAGTAAAATATTTGCATCTACAGAAAACAACGATTAAGATTATGAAAACAGGTTTTAAAATGTTTATTAACAGGGCATTTGTCAGATTTGTATGTTGGCCTATTATAAAACAAATATTAATGTACATATGTATTTTTAAATCGAGTATACCAGCAAATTCATGTTTTATTGCAGCAGCTGATCTGAACCCGTTTTGATTGATTGATTATGACAGCTGGAGGGAAGAAATTAAAAGCTCAGAATGCACATGGATGTGAGGGGAAAAAAATCAATCGCCAGCCATCCCTGCAGAAACTCAAGTTGTTAGTTGTGCATAAATGCAATATAGATTTTTTTTTTTTTACATTGATTTTAACGTTTTAAGCACATCTGTAATAGCCAACAGCAGAGCTCAGTGACCAGCTCAAGAATTGAGTTAATCGTTTATACCCATAAAACACACAGTATTGACAATAATGTTTAGACTAATAATGCTTTAAACCTTTATGTATAATGCATTATAAAGGTATTCATAATGTATGTTATAATGCATTATAGATTTTCATAAATAATTGTAACCAGAGTTAAAACGCATTATACTAATTGCAGATTCCTTGTTATATCTGAAATTGTTTGTTTGCAGTGTTTTAATGCATTATACTTTTGTATAGGTGTAACATAACTATTATAATGTATTATAACGGTGGTTACAATTGTTCATGAGATCATACAATTCATTATAATGTGCATTACAAGGAATAATTAATGCATTAAAAATACTTTTAATTAACTAATGCATTATATATAAAGGCATTAAGTAAAGTGTTACCATTTTTCTGTTTAGCCGCCGTGAACATGCAGTTTTAAAGTTTTTGTACATTTTAAACTTCCATGCGATTTGAGGTAGTCGTGCATATTTATTAGAGAATGTGATTGTTAAAAATAAAATCATTTTAAAATATTAAAATAGTGCACCTAAAAATGCTGCATATTTGACGTGATTGATTGCAATTTTGTGCAAAAGAATTGCATGAAGATTATGTTTCCTCAACGTATTGTAAGAGTTTGATTGACAGGAGGATAAATGACGACTAATCTTTTTTTTCTGTGCAAATTATTGCTTTTAGTTGCACCCAAGTGCTTTAATAAGTTCAGACATTATATTGTGGATTTGAGGCATATGAAATCTTTTCAGTGTATTGAATGGAGTCATTGTCCTCTGCTGATGTTCTGGAGTCATTGTCCTGCTCTCTAAAGGCCATTCTGCTGATTTTCAGAGACTATTACACCACTCAACCTCTCTAAAATGTCATTCGTCCTTTTGAAGTGTCAAATCTACAGTGAATTCATGCGGGGTCTGTCAAATTGGTGTGGTGAGATTATGGTCCATCTGCATGCTGTCACAGATGTGTGTGTGTGTGTGTGTGTGCGGGCGTGCGTGCGGGCGTGCGTGCGTTGCATGATAAGTCGTCTTGAAGGTGAAGAATAGTTCAATAGCGGCTGTACAGCCGAATCAAATTCTGTTGCATTATTTTCCTGTTAACACTGTGAAGCCGTGAAAAAAAAGCACTATATAAATAAAGGTGACTTGAATAGTCACATCTAAAACGATTCGGTCATTATTAACCCTCAATCCCATATGCTGCCGTTTTCCTTTAATTTTGTGTGAAGCACAAGATCAGACACAATGGTAGGCCTACTGTGAAAAATATTTTTATTGCCATTTTATATGGTCAAATCAATTTCACAGGTAGCCGATTTGTTACTTTGATAACTTCCACATGAGTTTCATACTGTTTGTCATGTGATCTGAGGTGTATGTTGCATGTCCGTGTTCCTATATCGTTGTCTGCCGTCAGCGTTGATGCCTGATGGAAGCTTCAGCGTCTCTCATCTCCTGTTTTCTGGGTTTTGTGCGGCCAGGCGTTGACGCAGGTGTTTAGTGAAGTCCACTTGTGCTCGAGGAAGAGCCTTGTTCACTAGTGACTGTGGCAGCCAACCCTGAAAACACAAGGACACATTCAATACTCTGATACACATCATCACAATATTAAAGACTGTTCAACCCGCCATCTTTACACTGCAAAGGTGGAACAGAAGCTGCATCTGACGTTTGCATTTATGTGTATTTACACAGACTTTTTAATGCTGCTAAAATCTGTGTAAAGACATAATGCCGCATAAAAACCCTGACTAAATTATGCCTGCTCTGACCCACTCAGCCTCTAGTATCAACGTAGTTATTATTGTTGTGTAAATATGGCAAGCCGTTTTGACATTTAATCATTCACAGGACATATAAATTTGTGATATCAACAATTCAATTTTCACTAGTTAAAATGCTTATTCTTAATATCAGAATTAGATTTCTACTAGTAACAATGGCTTTTTTTGATATCAGAAATTACATTTCCACTAGTAAAAATGTAAATTCTCGCAGAAACATAAATTCTTGATATCAAGAATTGTATTTTCATTAGTTGAAATTCCAATTTCACATATCAGAAATACTATTCTTACTAGTAAAAAACATCATTTTTGATATCAATAATTACTTTGTTACTAGTAAAATTATAAATTCCTCATATCAAAAACTAAATTTTCACTAGTTGAAATGTTAATTCTTGATATCTGAAAATGTATTTCTGATATCAGTAATTAGGATAATAAATGTCAGATATCTAAAATGGCTTTTTTTACTAGTAAAAATCACATTCATAATATCAGAAATTAACACTGTCACTAACGACAATCAAATTATTGATATCAAAAATGTAATAGCAATTCAATTGTTGATATTAAGAACAGACATTTGCACTAATAGTAATTATTGATATCAAAAATTAAGATTTTTACTAGTAAGAATTGTACTGTATTTCTGCTAGTAAGAAATCAATTCTTGATATCAACAGTTAGAAGTTTGAATGGCAGCCTATGGTGACGTTATTAACTAGTGAAAATACAATTAAAGATATCAAGAATTATAGTTTTTACTAGTTGAAATTTAATTCATGCTATCAAAAATTTGTATTTCTGCAAGTGATAACGTCATTGCTGATATTAAGAATAAACATTTTTACTAGTGGAAATTGAATTGTTGATATCAAGAATTTATATCCTGGTAATGAATAAAAGTCAAAATGGCTTGCCATAGTGTAAATGCATTTATGCCACCTATGAGCAGCGTATATGCCATTTCAGAAGCTCTTCATGTGCCACTTTGAAGTGTAAATTTGGCACAATTGTATGTAATATTTTTTAAAATAATTCTTTACAGTGTAGAGCTGCAGTATTATGACAAAAATCATTATTGTCGATTATTGCTCTTGTCATGATGATTAATAAAATACATAAAAACATTTTTGTGTGTGGGGAAACGCCACGGCATATTCTGGCTACACCGACAAAGCAAGCTAAGAACCGCTTATGAATTCATTTATTGCTTTTTACGCATTAGAAGATTTATGGCTAAAAACAAAACGGTTATTCAAGCTGGGGTAAAAAAAATATTTACAGAAAGTGAGCAAAGAAAGTTATTAGTGCAAAATGAATCTCTTACGTCTTATCTGCACTTTCTCGTTGATGAGATTCAAAGGTTTTCAGAGGGGAGTAATCGAAATGCCTCTGATTGGCCACTGCATTCATAAGCTCAACAGAAATACGTGTGATTGGTTATAATGCTAAACACTTGGGGAAAAATGCGTAAAAAGAAATCTGATGCAATGTGGGCAGATCTAAATGCAATGCTGTAATCTTATCTTTTTGTTCGTTTTGGTAGCATTTTTGCCACTGTTAATTTCCGACCCTGTAATTCACACACGTTTTGTACCTTGACGTCCATGTTGAGCAGCCAGATGAAGTGACTCCGGTCTGGACGATCCGGAAGCGGCTGCAGGATGATGCATGTGGGTCCGTCTTCAGCCCTAAACAACAAACTCACAGAATGACTGAGAGAAACCACTTTCAGATTATGTCCTGTTATAGTGACTTATATCCCTATTAGAATGTACAAAAAAGGAAGAGTTGACCCACAGATTAAAATCCTGTCATCAGTTACTCAACCCAAACCCGTATAAATTAAGCTTCTGCATTTCTTAAAACAAAAGTGGATGGTGATTTATACTTTCCACATAACATCTGAAGTCATATAAGAGCTTTGTGTGACAAACAGACCCAAATTTGTCGATGAAAACAAAACCATTGTTTTTAATGCACTGCTCAATTTTGAGATTTTGCTTCAGTAACATCTTCTTTTGGACAGAAAAAATCCAAAATGCACATTTAAGTGTTTATTTAATTTATACTGATTCATATATTTTATTCCTAAAAGCATGGTGAATATTTTTTGACTATTTTATGATTTATGGAGTGATAAAAAGAGATTTAAATCTTTTACTCTAATATGTTAACAAAATGAAACAAGAATTTCAAACCTGGCTTCATCCAATGTTCAGATGTGTGTTCTGAAAATGTATGCAAATGTGAGCAATTATGCAAATCTGAGATAATGCCTCATTTGCATACTTAAACATAACATTTCAGAAAACTTGTAATGCAAAATAATTGTTTTAATGTACTGTGATAAATGAACTGGGAAAATTAGGTGATAATTCTGTGAACACCTGTTCACAAAAAATCTCAAATTACTCATGAAGTTGCAATCGTTTTGGGAGGAAACAGAAACACACATTTCGTCAAACGTGATTTGCATTTCACAAAAGATGTGTGATCGGAACGAGGGCGAGTAAATGAACTACTTTAAATTTATATCACTTTTTGGCAAAGGCATAATTGAATGAATCTTTTCCGATCTGCGCTTCATTTACCTGACAAACCCCGGCTGAGGCGGCAGGGACTCCAACCGCGTCGCAGCTCCGCCCAAATAAACACGTGACTCGCTCTTCAACGAATGTCTGACGCTCAGGAAGTCCCGCTGGCCAATCAGGTTTCCCGCAGTTTCTGCCGACACCTCATGTGTAACCATGGTGTTCCTCCCCACATGTTTCAGAACCTGCGATGGAAAGGTGCTTGTTTTGTAGTGTGTTCAAGTCCTTCTGGGAAGTTCGTAGTTACGAGTTGCAAAGTCTTACGACAGCTGCATTCAAGTCACTTTAGCCGGAGCAAATGTCGATATAGCTTTTTCTACAAAATATATCTACTTCTACAAAATGATGAATATTTCATCGCCCATATTTTCTCACTGACATGCAAGTTCAGAGTTTCCCACTTGTAGGTAGGTTAGTTAGTTAGTTTTTTGTTTGGTAACACTTTACAATAAGGTCTAATTTGTTACCATTAGTTAATTAGTTAGTTGTTTGTTTGGCAACATTTTACAATAAGGTGTCATTTGTGACAGTTAGTTGGTTAGTTAGTTGTTTGTTTGGTAACATTTTACAATAAGATGTAATTTGTGACAGTTAGTTAGTTAGTTAGTTAGTTAGTTAGTTAGTTAGTTAGTTAGGAACACTTTACAATATGGTCTCATTTGTTACCATTAGTTACTTAGTTGTTTGTTTGGTAACACTTTACAATAAGGTGTCATTTGTTACCATTAGTTAGTTAGTTGGTTAGTTGGTTAGATATAGCTTTTTCTACAAAATATATCTACTTCTACAAAATGATGAATATTTCATCGCCCATATTTTCTCACTGACATGCCACAAATTTAAAGAAAGTTCAGAGTTTCCCACTTGTAGGTTAGTTAGTTAGTTAGTTTTTTGTTTGGTAACACTTTATAATAAGGTCTCATTTGTTACCATTAGTTAATTACTTAGTTGTTTGTTTGGCAACACTTTACAATAAGGTGTCATTTGTGACCGTTAGTTAGTTAGTTAGTTAGTTAGTTAGTTAGTTAGTTAGTTAGTTAGTTAGTTGGGAACACTTTACAATATGGTTTCATTTGTTACCATTAGTTAATTAGTTGTTTGTTTGGTAACACTTTAAAATAAGGTCTCATTTGCAACCATTAGTTAATTAGTTAGATGTTTGTTTGGTAACACTTTAAAATAAGGTCTCATTTGTTACCATTAGTTAATTACTTAGTTGTTTGTTTGGCAACACTTTACAATAAGGTGTCATTTGTGACCGTTAGTTAGTTAGTTAGTTAGTTAGTTAGTTAGTAACACTTTACAATATGGTCTCATTTGTTACCATTAGTTAGTTAGTTGGTTAGTTAGTTAATTGGTTAGTCGGTTAGTTAGTTAGTTAGTTAGTTAGTTAGTTAGTTAGTTAGTTAGTTAGTTGTTTGTTTGGTAACACTTTACAATAAGGTATAATTTGTGACAGTTAGTTGGTTAGTTGGTTAGTTAGTTGGTTAGTTGGTTAGTTAGTTAGTTAGTTAGTTAGTTAGTTAGTTAGTTAGTTAGTTGGGAACACTTTACAATATGGTCTCATTTGCAACCATTAGTTAATTAGTTAGTTGTTTGTTTGGTAACATTTTACAATAAGGTGTAATTTGTGACAGTTAGTTAGTTAGTTGGTTAGTTAGTTAGTTAGTTAGTTAGTTAGTTAGTTAGTTAGTTAGTTAGTTAGTTAGTTAGTTAGTTAGTTAGTTAGTTGGGAACACTTTACAATATGGTCTCATTTGTTACCATTAGTTAATTAGTTGTTTGTTTGCTAACACTTTACAATAAGGTGTCATTTGTTACCATTAGTTAGTTAGTTAGTTAGTAAGTTAATTGGTAACACTGTACAATATGGTCTCATTTGTTATCGTTAGTTAGTTAGTTAGTTAGTTAGTTAGTTAGTTAGTTAGTTAGTTAATTGTCTATAGCATTTATTGATCTTAATGCATATATTCAGCATTTACTACTTGAATATTTTGTCACCCATATTTTCTCACTGACATGCCACAAATTTAAAGAAAGTTCAGAGTTTCCCACTCGTAATTACGACTTAGTAACCATGCTGTCAAGTGCATGTGGGAAGCCTGTGGCGTTCGTTATTACGACGTTATTTATGCATTCAAGTCAGAAACATAACATGGAAGGAGCCTACATTACACATTATTGATTGCATCACAATTTATAATCACAATTTACTATCAGCTTAATCAGTGTGTAATCAGTGTATTTACTTATTATTCATAATACAATAATTTTAATAAATGTGGCCCTGATGCCACATTTATGGTTAGTCAGTCTCTTCTTTGGGAATTGAACCCATGACTCATATTGCAAATATATGAGTGGACAAACTCTGTTGAGTCTCAGGAAATCTAATTAAATTGTGTGTGTGTGTGTGTGTGTGTCGGAATCACGTTTGTCTTACTCTGATGCGTCTGATGTTAGGGTTCCATTCATGCATCTCCTCCACTCTGACGAACAAGATGTCATAAAGTTCCTCCGGAGACGCGTCCAGCTCGGCCTCCAGACGGAAAACCTTCCTGTTTCCCCTGAGAACTTTGCTATAGATCACATCTCTGTTCTTCTAAAGGGAAGAGACATTCATAATTTACTGTGAGAACACGTTCTGGCTAACTGCACACCAGGAGAATGTTTAAATTCACAGACAATCACCTCGGCCATCTCGAGTGTCCATCCATCCTTGGACTCCACGATCTCTAGAGCTTCGTTCAGGGCTTCTTCTCCTTGTCTCAGATAGAACACGTCCTCATCGGCCAATGCAGCCGTCCTCTGCTCTGCTGGGTCTGGCTCTGAAAACGTTCAATAATAAAAAAAATCATGCAAAAGGAGGAATATATGTTTCAGATTCTGCACTGTGAGTGAGTGATCAGATGTAAGTAAATGAGTGTCATTGGTCATGTGACATTCTCAATGTTTAGATATTCCTTCAGCAAATTGTTTTTTTCTTGCTTGAAGCATAAACCTTACCTTAACAAATTCTGTTAGATTTAAGTAACTGTACGTTTGGGATGAGTATGATTTTTTTTGTTTTGAAATGAACTTTTATTCAGCAAGGATGCATTAAATTGATCGAAAGTGACAGTAAATGCATTTTTAATGTTACAAAACATTTCAAATAAACTTTCTGTTCATCAAAGAATTATGAAAAATGTCACGGTTTCCACAAAAATCTGAACTGTTTTCAACATTGATAATAATCATAAATGTTTGTTGAGCATCAAATCCTCATATTAGAATGATTTGTGAAGGATCATGTGACACTGAAGACTGGAGTAATGATGATAAATTCAGCTTTGATCACAGGAATAAATTACACTTTACTATATATTCACATAGAAGACAGCTGCTTTAAATTAAAATAATATTTCACAATTTTACTGTATTTTTGATCAAATAAAAATGCAGCCTTGGTGCAGCAAAAGAGACCCCAACCTTTGAACAGTATTTTGTTTTGAGAATGTTTGGATATCATTCATTGTACCTATTGGAATTTCTCATCTTTAGACATTTGCTGGAATACTGCATGGAAAAGCAAGCTAAATATGAATGCACAGACTCACTTTCCGACTCCCTGTGGCGAGTCCATCTCAAAGGGCTCCATGCGGGACGGCTGACTTGCCCCCTGCTCTGCAAGTGTGCAATCTCCTGACCGAACGCTGCAAGAGCTGCACGCTGCAGACCTGCAGGACACGAGAAACACAGTAAATCAAACACAATACAGAGAAACTCATGCAACATGCTGACGGCTGAGGTCCAATACCTGCCATGCTCCGTAAATGTGGGTATGAGATTCCACAGCAGAGTTTCACGACGGCCGGCAGCATGTTCGCTCCCTCTGAGATGGCGAAGAGGAGGAGGCCGCGGGACAGTTTTATAGAGCCAGTGAAGGACAGAGCAGAAGATAACGGCTCCATTTACAAGATAGGTTCAGCTTTGGCTCCAAGGCCACATTCAAGAGGAAGAAGAATTTAGGTTTTGACTGATAAAATTGGAACCTCCAATATATGATAAAAGCTGAAAGGAACAGTTATCACAAATCACAATTCTGTCACCTTCATGTCTTTCCAAGTCTTTTGAATAAACAAAGTTAATAGCTACAGTTGCAAGAAAAAGTATGTGAACCCTTGCAGAATCTGTGAAAATGTGAATAATTTTAACAAAATAAGAGAGATCATACAAAATGCATGTTATTTTTTATTTAGCACTGTCCTGAATAAGACATTATTCAGCTATTATATTATATATATATATATATATATATATTTTATATATTATATTTTTGTCTTGTGGACTATATGTAAACATCTTTTATGTAAAATATCTTATTCAGGACAGTACTAAATAAAAAATAACATGCATTTTGTATGATCTCTCTTATTTTGTTATTCACATTTTCACAGATTCTGCAAGGGTTCACATACTTTTTCTTGCAACTGTATACAGTATGTGTTAAGTTCAGATAAAAATTTTACGTAGTTGGTTAGTTAGTCGGTTAGTTGGTTGGTTGGTAACACTTTACAATATTTGTGTTGGTTGGTTGGTTGGTAACACTTAACAATATTTGGGTTGGTTGGTTGGTTGGTAACACTTTACAATATTTGTGTTGGTTTGTTGGTAACACTTTACAATGTTGGTTGGTTGGTTGGTAACACTTTACAATATTTGTGTTGGTTGGTTGGTTGGTAACACTTTACAATATTTGTGTTGGTTGGTTGGTTGGTTACACTTTACAATATTTGTGTTGGTTGGTTGGTTGGTAACACTTTACAATATTTGTGTTGGTTGGTTGGTTGGTTACACTTTTTCAATATTTGTGTTGGTTAGTTGGTTGGTTGGTAACACTTAACAATATTTGGGTTGGTTGGTTAGTTGGTTACACTTTTTCAATATTTGTGTTGGTTGGTTGGTTGGTAACACTTAACAATATTTGGGTTGGTTGGTTGGTTGGTTGGTTGGTAACACTTTACAATGTTGGTTGGTTGGTTGGTAACACTTTACAATATTTGTGTTGGTTGGTTGGTTGGTAACACTTTACAATATTTGTGTTGGTTGGTTGTTTGGTTACACTTTTTCAATATTTGTGTTGGTTGGTTGGTTGGTAACTTAACAATATTTGGGTTGGTTGGTTGGTAACACTTTACAATGTTGGTTGGTTGGTTGGTTGGTTACACTTTACAATATTTGTGTTGGTTGGTTGGTTGGTAACACTTTACAATATTTGTGTTGGTTGGTTGGTTGGTAGCACTTTACAATATTTGTGTTGGTTGGTTGGTTGGTAACACTTTACAATATTTGTGTTGGTTGGTTGGTTGGTAACACTTTACAATATTTGTGTTGGTTGGTTGGTTGGTTACACTTTTTCAATATTTGTGTTGGTTGGTTGGTTGGTAACACTTAACAATATTTGGGTTGGTTGGTTAGTTGGTTACACTTTTTCAATATTTGTGTTGGTTGGTTGGTTGGTAACACTTAACAATATTTGGGTTGGTTGGTTGGTTGGTTGGTTGGTAACACTTTACAATGTTGGTTGGTTGGTTGGTAACACTTTACAATATTTGTGTTGGTTGTTTGGTTGGTAACACTTTACAATATTTGTGTTGGTTGGTTGTTTGGTTACACTTTTTCAATATTTGTGTTGGTTGGTTGGTTGGTAACTTAACAATATTTGGGTTGGTTGGTTGGTAACACTTTACAATGTTGGTTGGTTGGTTGGTTGGTTGGTTACACTTTACAATATTTGTGTTGGTTGGTTGGTAACACTTTACAATATTTGTGTTGGTTGGTTGGTTGGTAACACTTAATATTTGTGTTGGTTGGTTACACTTTTTCAATATTTGTGTTGGTTGGTTGGTTGGTAACACTTAACAATATTTGTGTTGGTTTGTTGGTAACACTTTACAATGTTGGTTGGTTGGTTGGTAACACTTTACAATATTTGTGTTGGTTGGTTACACTTTTTCAATATTTGTGTTGGTTGGTTGGTAACACTTTACAATATTTGTGTTGGTTGGTTGGTAACACTTTACAATGTTGGTTGGTTGGTTGGTTGGTAACACTTTACAATGTTGGTTGGTTGGTTGGTTGGTAACACTTAACAATATTTGGGTTGGTTGGTTGGTTGGTAACACTTAACAATATTTGGGTTGGTTGGTTGGTAACACTTTACAATATTTGGGTTGGTTGGTTGGTTACACTTTTTCAATATTTGTGTTGGTTGGTTGGTTGGTTGGTTGGTAACACTTAACAATATTTGGGTTGGTTGGTTGGTTACACTTTTTCAATATTTGTGTTGGTTGGTTGGTTGGTTGGTAACACTTAACAATATTTGGGTTGGTTGGTTGGTTGGTAACACTTAACAATATTTGGGTTGGTTGGTAACACTTTACAATATTTGTGCTGGTTTGTTGGTAACACTTTACAATGTTGGTTGGTTGGTTGGTAACACTTTACAATATTTGTGTTGGTTTGTTGATAACACTTTACAATATTTGTGTTGGTTGGTTGGTTGGTTGGTTACACTTTTTCAATATTTGTGTTGGTTGGTTGGTTGGTAACACTTTACAATATTTGTGTTGGTTTGTTGGTAACACTTTACAATATTTGTGTTGGTTGGTTGGTAACACTTTGCAATATTTGTGTTGGTTGGTTGGTTGGTAACACTTTACAATATTTGTGTTGGTTTGTTGGTAACACTTAACAATATTTGGGTTGGTTGGTAACACTTTACAATATTTGTGTTGGTTGGTTGGTTACACTTTTTCAATATTTGAGTTGGTTGGTTGGTTGGTAACACTTTACAATATTTGGGTTAGTTGGTTGGTAACACTTAACAATATTTGGGTTGGTTGGTTGGTTGGTAACACTTTACAATATTTGTGTTGGTTGGTTGGTTGGTAACACTTTACAATATTTGTGTTGGTTGGTTGGTTACACTTTTTCAATATTTGGGTTGGTTGGTTGGTTGGTAACACTTTACAATATTTGGGTTAGTTGGTTGGTAACACTTAACAATATTTGGGTTGGTTGGTTGGTTGGTTACACTTTTTCAATATTTGTGTTGGTTGGTTGGTAACACTTTACAATATTTGTGTTAGTTAGTTACACTTTAGTTAGCTACACTTTACACTTTAGTTAGTTAGTTAGTTGGTTGGTAACACTTTACAATACGTTCTCATTTAGTTAGTTAGTTGGTAACACTTTACAATATTTGTATTAGTTAGTTACACTTTAGTTAGTTACACTTTACACTTTAGTTAGTTAGTTAGTTAGTTGGTAACACTTTACAATAAGGTCTCATTTGTTACCAATAGTTAGTTGTTTGGTAACATTTTACAATAAGTTCTCATTTAGATAGTTTAGTTAGTTAGTTAGTTAGATGGTTGTTTGGTAACACTTTACAACATTTGTGTTTGTTAGTTAGTTAGTTGGTTAACACATTAGTTAACACAAACTAACAATAAACAATACTTCTAAAGCATTTATTAATCTTAGTTAATGTTAATCTCAGGATTTACTAATACATTTTTAAAATCAAAAGTTGTATATGATAACATTAGTTACAGTTTTTCTCAATCACTTTGGCACATTTTTTGAAACAGTCTTACCATTTTCTAAACTGTAAGTGTAATTGTCACAACTGTTCACTGAAATATCAGAACTCTATTGCATGTCTGCAAAATGTAGTTACTCACCCAAAACATTTAATCCATGCTTTAAAACCTAGTTATTGTGTCAGTAAATTGGCCAATGCCACCAAAATAGAAAGTGTTTTTATCATCGTGTGAGCCACACTGGTCAAAATGTTTAGATGTTTTTTCACCATGGCAGTCAAGCGTGGAAATTATTGTTATATACAAATTTCATGCATGTTCTACATTTTTGATGACACTGAGTGCTTATTGTACTGTACAAAAACATTACAAAGTTTACAATAGGTGAAGATTTACTGAAAAGAGTTAGTACTGTAGTACACAGAAAAAGATTTATACAGTACATTTATTTTATAAAAATGTGTAACATGAAAACTGAAAACTTATTCATTTTACTGTAAATTCTCATTTCAATTTTAAATGTTATACATGTTACAGTAACTCACATACTGAACAGAAATTTACCACAAAATGCCATCCATGAAAAACAAAACACAAAACAAAATTATTCTTGGTGGACATCCTGTCGCTCCTGTTGGTCTGACCAAAGATTTTCATCAACATCACATCTGATGTTTTCCCTTAGATAGATTGTTACATATTCCACGTTTTTGATTTGATTATGTATTTATACATATCTATGGTATGTTGTGCTTTTTGGATTTACCTTCACAATATTGTTATGTATAAAAAATCGTAGGTATTTATGGAATATACATGCATGTCTGACAGATTTTGATAACTGAATGGATCATTTTGCATGTGGAGGCTCACACGATGAAAGAATGTTTATAAGTTGTGAAGAGTTTGACAGTTTCACTGAAAATCTACTCTTCAGTTTTGATCAACAAGCCATGTGCATTTAGTTGTTGTGCAAATTGTAGACAATTGTACATACTCTTTTGCACACGTGCCAAAACACATGCAAATTGCTTAAATCAATAAGAAATCCAACTTTGATGTGAACAAGAAACTAATTGTTCAGAGACCTGAACTTGTTGTTTTGAGAAATAAAAGTTTCATTTGAGAATTGAGCCAAAGTGATTGAGAAAAACTGTAATGCACTGTGAACTAAAATAAACAAACTGTATTTTAATCAGCATTAATTAAGGTTAATAAATGTAAAATGCATATTGCTCAAGTTCATGTTAGTGCATTAAATAATAACAAATGAGACCTTGTTGTAAAGTGTTAAGCAAGTCTTTGAGTCTCCCAAACACCATCAGAAGAATATTTATGCATATTAACAAATCTTTTCTCTCCAAGGTGTTTAGAGCTTTAATATTGCACAGTATCTTAGCAGTGACCGAGGACTAGAGTTTGAGAGATCAGCAGAACGACTCTAACACTGACCTTAACCTCTGTTAAACCCTGAGAGAAACCTTCACCCCGAATAACTGCCACACCTCTGCATGCCAGAGTCCAGAAACACATTCAGCACAATATCACAAATTCAGCTCATGTTAAGGATGCAGTATTTCTTGATCGGTTTGCATTGAGAAACATCATGCAACACTGCGATTAAAGAGTTTACCTCATTCTGGGCCTCATTCAAATTAAAGTAATTTCTCATTTTCAAGTCTGAAATGATCAATTAGGCAGAATGAATTCAGTCTACAAAAAAACATGAGGTCTATTACAGCAGAGAAATTAGATTTTACATATTTTTATGCCATTTAGTCTGAGGGTCTCAGCAGAAAACACCTGCTCAGAGGATAATATTAGTATTTTAGGGTAGGGTTTGACTTAATATTCAGTAATATTATGAATTTGACTGCACTGACACTGTTGGATGAGAACAAAACTGTAGGGCTTACATTACAGTATGAATAAATCATGCAGTTTCTGTTTACTCAAAGAATATTTAAGCCTAAATTTAATATTTTTTTATTGCATGTTCAGTAAAATTTACATGCATTTGGATTACACAGTTTTAACAAACCAATAATCCTAATGTGATGCATATTTGTAGGTCAGATGTTTTCACAATGAACAGATTTGTGCTGATTCTAAGCGATTTGAAAATATGATCATTTAGATGCAAATAGTTCATAATAAAATATGATCGGTTTCGTTAATGCATTACTGACAGATATGCATCACATTAGTTTATGATAAAACTGTCATCCAAATGGAATGCAATTTTATATGCTATTCAAATATTTTTCAAATTCAATTTAGGCCTAAATATTAAAGTTAAGTGTTAAAGGGGTCCTATAATACTCTATAAGTCTCTGATGTCCCCGGAGTGTGTATGTGAAGTTTTAGCTCAAAATACCCCACAGATCATTTTTATAGCATGTTAAAATTGTCGCTTTTTGAGGGTGAGCAAAAACGCACCATTTTTGTGTGTCCCTTTAAATGCAAATGAGCTGCTCATTTTCAGGAAGAGGGCGGAGCTTCAAGAGCTCATGTTAGCAGCTCCGATTACCTCACGCAGACACACACTGAAAATGTTCAGCCTTTTATGTTCAAACCGGAGTCAGACAATGATGGAGAGACTCGAGAAGAAGTGCCAACATGTAGAATGAGACAGGACGTTTCTGAATGGATAGATGATGAATTTATGAGTTAACTATCTTCAAGTCATTGATTAGCATATTCGGTCATGATAATCTATAAGTCGCTGGTGTGGGAACTGTTGTAAGATGCACAGAGCCAGAGAATATCTGCTGCATGAAGAGAGAACAGGTATAGTTTAGTTTAATTACGGTTATAACTTATGTTGTCATCTTGCTTTATGACATGCTATTGCATTTGTGTTCGTACTGTATCGCTATAAATGTGAAAGACGGATGACAGCTTGAGCGACTCCCAAATGTGCTCGACTACAACAACGCTTCCTCTTCTCAACATGGCCTTTGTTGCGTGTTCCCGGGGGCGGGGTTTATGTAAATTTTAGGGTTTGTGATGTCACTAACCCGTGAAGAAGCTCGTTGTAGTCCTTAAAAAGCGATTTCT
>CM077187.1:36982785-36995285 GCA_039654105.1 Coreius guichenoti | reverse complement strand
TAGGGAATAGGGAACGATCAGACAGTGCACTATATAGGGGATAGGGAACAATCAGACAGTGCACTATATAGGGAATAGGGAACAATCAGACACTGCACTATATAGGGGATAGGTAACGATTCAGACAGTGCACTATATAGGGGATATGGAACGATCAGACAGTGCACTATATAGGGGATAGGTAACGATTCAGACAGTGCACTATATAGGGGATAGGGAACGATCAGACAGTGCACTATATAGGGGATAGGGAACAATCAGACAGTGCACTATATAGGGAATAGGGAACAATCAGACACTGCACTATATAGGGGATAGGTAACGATTCAGACAGTGCACTATATAGGGGATATGGAACGATCAGACAGTGCACTATATAGGGGATAGGTAACGATTCAGACAGTGCACTATATAGGGGATATGGAACGATCAGACAGTGTACTACATAGGGGATAGGGAATGATTCAGACAGTGCACTATATAGGGGATATGGAACGATCAGACAGTGCACTATATAGGGAATAGGGAACAATCAGACACTGCACTATATAGGGGATAGGAAATGATCAGACAGTGCACTATATAGGGGATAGGGAACAATCAGACAGTGCACTATATAGGGGATAGGGAATGATCAGACAGTGCACTATATAGGGGATAGGGAATGATCAGACAGTGCACTATATAGGGGATAGGGAACAATCAGACAGTGCACTATATAGGGGATAGGGAATGATCAGACAGTGCACTATATAGGGGATAGGGAACAATCAGACAGTGCACTATACAGGGGATAGGGAACGATCAGACAGTGCACTATACAGGGGATAGGGAACGATCAGACAGTGCACTATACAGGGGATAGGGAACGATCAGACAGTGCACTATATATTCTCTGAACATTCCAAAACAAGTAGTGACATTTAAAAAAATGACAAACATCCAAGTAAAAAAAACAACAACATTCCATGAAGGAAGTATAATGTTTTTGTGCTGAACAAAGACCAGATCACTCTATTAATGTTACTGGAAGAAAAAAAACTTGCCAGAACGTTAGTCAAAGTTTCCTGTTAGCTGGGTACATATAGAATTTGTGCAGTGTTTATCTAGTAAAAACACAATGGGAGCCTAAAGGGATGTGACTGTATTCAACTTAAGCAGTTAACATTATTTACTGTATTAAAAACTGGCAAGTTTTTAGAAAGGCTGCATTATCTACAACAGAGGCCAACATTTACAGTACCTGCTGGTTATGTGATGTCAACCGGAGATATTTCAGGCAGAGAAAGTTGTTGCATTTCAATGAAAGACTTTTCTTTAGAATAACATGCTCTGATGGATTGTATAAAACCAAGTTCAATTTGATTTCATGTTTACATTCCGATGAACATCTTTCCCACATTCCTTCGCCAATTTTACATTATTATTCTTTGAAAGAGAGTCAATTATCGAGGAGCTATTAAAGAGTTTTCACTGTCACTGAGAGAGTTCAAGAGAACAAGACTTCAAAATGAACATTTCCTGATAATTTACTCACCCCCATCTCATCCAAGATGTTCATGTCTTTCTTTCTTCAGTCGAAAAGAAATTACGTTTTTGAGGAAAACATTCCAGGATTTTTCTCCACATAATGGACTTCAATGGCAACCAACGGTTGAAGGTCCAAATCAATGCAGTTTCAGAGGAAGGGCTTCAGAGGCTCTGCACGATCCCAGACGAGGAATAGGGTCTTATCTAGACAAACCATCGGCCATTTTCAAAAAAAAAAAAAAGAAAAAATTTTTTATATACTTTTTAGCCTAAATTGCTCATCTTGCGCTGCTCTGCGACGCACCACGGATTATGTAATCACGTCGGAAAGGTCACGCTAGGCGTAGGCGGAAGTACCGCCCCAAGAGAACGTGCGAAGACTAATACAAACGCCCTTTAAAAAAAAAACTCCATCTCCAACCTTTCCGACGTGGTGTGTCGCAGAGCAGCGCAAGATGAGCAATTTAGGTTAAAAAGTATATAAAATTATTATTTTATTTTTTTTTAAATGGCCGATGGTTTGTCTAGATAAGATTCCTCGTCTGGGATCGTGCAGAGCCTCTGAAGCCCTTCCTCTGAAACTGCATTGATTTGGACCTTCAACCGTTGGTTGCCATTGACGTCCATTATGTGGAGAAAAATCCTGGAATGTTTTCCTCAAAAAACTTCATTTCTTTTCAACTGAAGAAAGAAAGACATGAACATCTTGGATGGCATGGGGGTGAGTAAATTATCAGGAAATTTTCATTTTGAAGTGAACTAATCCTTTAATCTCTGAGATCTTGTACATCTGAAATAGCTTTTCAATTAAAGGTTCCTGCATTACACTGAATAAAACTGGGTTTAACATTAAAGCCCTCCTTGAGAAAAGCGCCGTCACTACAGCAGCCCCACTGTAAATCACTGCTCTCGTGTCTAAGCTTTATTTTCTTTGTGAAATGTTTTTTTTATTGCATTCCGACAGGTATCTTGAGATTCACCCATGAATAACTTTAGAAATCAGATATTATTTATCATTCTTTGAAAGAGAGTCAATTATACATCAAGCATCTATTGAAGTGCGTTTCACACACACATATTAATGTCGTGAGCCTGATGAAACTGACAGGTTCAATCCCTGAGATCTTGTCCCTGGAAGCGTTCCAATATAAGATTTACAACATATGGCGAATGATCTGCATCTCCTGCTGCTGCAGCCAGAAGGGATTCATGCATGACACTAAATCTGAGAGGGAGGTTAGTGCATGTTCAAGTGTGCACTACTGAGGGTGCATCATGCGGACAAACTGGAATTTAAAAGGTAATTTCAAGACATAAACATCATCATTACGCCACATTGTTTCAGATCATTAGATGCACTGTTATGGGTCTCAAACAAGTTCCCTTAGGAGGTACAATCATGCCTGTGAACAGTAATAATTCAGCCAAAGATGAAATAATGCACGCGCTATATTCGCATCTATGAAGTCAGATGATGCTTTGTGTGAGGACCACGAGATGAGGGAAGTCTAGAAAAGCAGAAAGAGACGCTTTTACCGCAGACATTACTGTAAAAAACGGTTGTTTCAACTTAAAGTAAGTGTTCGTGCTGCATTAAAATTTTAGGTTCAGTCAACTTGACATGTTAAGCTGTACTAAGTGGCAACTTGGATATTTGAGTTGACAACTTAAAATTTTAAGGCAGCACATACTAATGCAGTTCAGTAATGTGTGATGGACCCATGCAACATGGTTTTATTTCTGTGCTGACTTTTGATTTCTTCACAGCACTCGCTCTGATTGCATCTGTGAGATCAGGTTAGAAACTGGCAATTTGATTAGAGAAAGAATAAAACATTCAGGCTCCGCTGTGAAGACTTAAATCATGCATTCCCCTAAAATTACATAAAAACTGCCACCTCATTACACAGGGATTTATGATAAGTATACAGTCTTGAATAATGGCACACGGGGGAAAAAGACAACCCTCCATTACACCGGGAAACAGCCGTTCTCATTTCACAAAGCGAGGATGTGCTGTCAGTGATAGTCAAATTGCTCTAAAAGAAAACCAGTTTCCTTATTTTGGCAACAATGTAACATGTGAGAACGCCTGAGTTTGTCGCCATGGTTACACTTACTGAGAATCAGAACCAGATCAACAGCAGCTGCTGACCGACTCGCTCATGGGAAATAAGACTCTAACATGAGATCTCTTGAATATCTCAATTGTTTGTTCTGGACAGCGATGAGATTAAATGGAGATGTTTGCCGAAGTCTCCGGATTCTCAAATCAAATTTCAATGTCTCGAACTGTGCTCAAATTTGCTGCAATCAAACATCAGAGATCTTTATGTGATTTCATTGCAAGACCAATTTAGTTTGGACTATGATATGCACAAAGAAATAGTTCATCCAAAAACGACTGTGTACAATTAAAAGAGTGCAAAGCAACGTAACATTCATGAGTAAATGACGACAGAATTTTCGGAATTGTTCTTTTAAATGAATGTTTTGGGGTCAAAACAATGTGATTATCAAAGAAAATAATTACCGTATACCAATTTATAAATTGTGCTTCCAATAATGCAGTGTCTATTGGAAAAGTATGAGTGCAGCTCATATTTGTGTTAAAGTGCTTCTATTAAATCTTCCATACAATAAAATGTTATTTGAGCTGTAAAGTGCCTCAAGTGACTCATGGCATCACACATGAGACGTGACTCCCACAGAAAATAAATTAAACAAACGCTTATGCAAATACCTGTGTATGTATATGCTTTATTAGCAATGAATGAAAATTTTACATTGCATTACACTATGATGATTACAGTAATGTAACTGCTAAAAGAGCAAGCTAATTCAGTAACATGACATTAATATGATGGTGATTTTGTGTTGATAACCGCAGCAGTGTTACGTGTCTTCTGGGTACAGCGTGAGAACTTCTGCCTCTCCGATCCGCTCTAGAACAGAAAGAAATGCTCAGAGACAATAACAGAACATTCTGAGAAGATCCTGAGAACATTGGGAACATTCTGAGAACATCCTGAGAACATTGGGAACATTCTGAGAACATCCTGAGAACATTCTGAAAACATTGAGAACATTCTGAGAACATTGAGAACATTCTGAAAATATCCTGAGAACATTGAGAACATCCGGAGAAAATTCTGAGAACATTGAGAACATTCTGAAAACATTGAGAACATTCTGAGAACATCCTGAGAACATTCTGAGACATTCTGAAAACATCCTGAGAACATCCTGAGAACACTGAGAACATTCTGAAAATATCCTGAGAACATTGAGAACATCCAGAGAAAATTCTGAGAACATTGAGAACATTCTGAGAACATTCTGAGAACATCCTGAGAACATTCTGAGACATTCTGAAAACATCCTGAGAACATCCTGAGAACATCCTGAGAACATCCTGAGAACACTGAGAACATTCTGAAAACATCCTGAGAACATTCTTAGACATTCTGAAAACATCATGAAAACATCATGAGAACATCCTGAGAACATTTTTGAAAACACTGAGAACATTCTGAGAATATCCTGAGAACATTCTGAGACATTCTGAAAACATCCTGAGAACATTCTGAGAACATCCTGAGAACATTCTGAGAACATCCTGAGACATTCTGAAAACATCCTGAGAACATTCTTAGACATTCTGAAAACATCATGAGAACATTCTGAGAACATTTTTGAAAACATTGATAACATTCTGAGAACATCATGAGAACATTCTGAGACATTCTGAAAACATCCTGAGAACATTCTAAGAACATCCTGAAAACATTGAGAACATTCTGAGAACATCATGAGAACATTCTGAGAACATTGAGAACATTCTGAGAAGATCGTGATAACCCTTTGAGAAGATCGAGAGAACATTTTGAAAATATCCTGAGAACATTCTGAGAACATCCTGAGAACATTCTGAAAACACTCTGAAAGCATTAAGAACATCCTGAGAACATTCTGAAAACATCATGAGAACATTCTGAGAACATTCTTACACATTCTGAAAACATCATAAGAACATTCTGAGAACACTGAGAACATTTTTGAAAACATTGATAACATTCTGAAAACATCCTGATAACATTCTAAGAACATCCTGAGAACACTGAGAACATTCTGAGAACATCATAAGAACATTCTGAGAACATTCTGAGAAGATCGTGATAACCCTTTGAGAAGATCCTGAGAACATTCTGAAAACATTAAGAACATCCTGAGAACATCCTTAGAACATCCTGAGAACATTCTGAGAACATCCTTAGAACATCCTGAGAACATTCTGAAAACATCCTTAGAACATCCTGAAAACATCCCAAGAACATTCTGAGAACATTCTGAAAACATCCTGAGAACATTCTGAAAACATCCTGATAAACATCCTGAAAACATCCTGAGAACATTCTGAAAACATCCGGTGAACATTCTGAGAACATCCTGAGAACATTCTTAGAACATCCTGAGAACATGCTGAGAACATTCTGAGAACATTCTGAAAACATCCGGAGAACATTCTGAGAACATCCTGAGAACATTCTGAGAACATTCTAAGAACATCCGGAGAACATTCTGAAAACATCCTGAGAACATCCGGAGAACATTCTGAGAACATCCTGAGAACATTCTGAAAAAATCCTGAGAACATCCTTAGAACATCCTGAGAACATTCTAAGAACATCCGGAGAACGTTCTGAGAACATTCTGAAAAAATCCTGAGAACATCCTGAGAACATCCCGAGAACATCCTGAGAACATTCTGAGAACATCCTAAGAACATTCTGAGAACATCTTGAGAACATTGAGAGAAAATTCTGAAAATATCCTGAGAACATTGAGAACATCCGGAGAAAATTCTGAGAACATCATAAGAACATTCTGAGAACATTCTGAGAAGATCGTGATAACCCTTTGAGAAGATCCTGAGAACATTCTGAAAACATTAAGAACATCCTGAGAACATCCTTAGAACATCCTGAGAACATTCTGAGAACATCCTTAGAACATCCTGAGAACATTCTGAAAACATCCTTAGAACATCCTGAAAACATCCCGAGAACATTCTGAGAACATTCTGAAAACATCCTGAGAACATTCTGAAAACATCCTGATAAACATCCTGAAAACATCCTGAGAACATTCTGAAAACATCCGGAGAACATTCTGAGAACATCCTGAGAACATTCTTAGAACATCCTGAGAACATGCTGAGAACATTCTGAGAACATTCTGAAAACATCCGGAGAACATTCTGAGAACATCCTGAGAACATTCTGAGAACATTCTAAGAACATCCGGAGAACATTCTGAAAACATCCTGAGAACATCCGGAGAACATTCTGAGAACATCCTGAGAACATTCTGAAAAAATCCTGAGAACATCCTTAGAACATCCTGAGAACATTCTAAGAACATCCGGAGAACTTTCTGAGAACATTCTGAAAAAATCCTGAGAACATCCTGAGAACATCCCGAGAACATCCTGAGAACATTCTGAGAACATCTTGAGAACATTGAGAGAACATCCTGAAAACATCCTGAGAAAATTGAGAAAATTCTGAGAACATCCCGAGAACATCCTGAGAACATTCTGAGAACATCCTAAGAACATTCTGAGAACATCTTGAGAACATTGAGAGAACATCCTGAAAACATCCTGAGAAAATTGAGAAAATTCTGAGAACATTCTGAGAACATCCCGAGAACATCCTGAGAACATCCTGAGAACATCCTGAGAACGTTCTGAGAACATCATGGGAACATTCTGAGAACATCATGGGAACATTCTGAGAACATCCTGAGAACATTTTGGGAAGATTGTGAGAACCCTTTGAAAACATCCTAAGAACATTCTGAGAATATCCTGAGAACATTGAGAACATCCCGAGAACATCCTGAGAACATCCTGAAAAAGTTCTGAGAACATCATGGGAACATTCCGAGAACATCCTGAGAACATTTTGGGAAGATTGTGAGAACCCTTTGAAAACATCCTGAGAACATTCTGAGACCATCCTGAGAACATTTTGAGAAGATTCAGAGAAGATTCAGAGAACATTTTGAAAAGATCCTGAGAACATTGAGAACATTCTGAGAACATCCTGAGAACATTCTGAGACCATCCTGAGAACATTTTGAGAAGATTCAGAGAAGATTCAGAGAACATTTTGAAAAGATCCTGAGAACATTCTAAAAAACATTGAGAACATCCTGAGAACATTTTGAGAACATTCTGAGAACACCCTGAAAACATTCTGAAAATATCCTGAGAGCGTGACGTCAGTCATTTGAGCTTGAGGAAACAGAGGCTGATTCAACCTGGGCTGATTTGACCTGCTAATCATTTAGACGTAATATACGTTACTACAGTAACCACAGGCAGAAGTGCTCGACTCGGCTTGTTTACCAGAATCTGACCTCTGTGTGTGTATGTGGTGGACAATGTTCACTTGATTCCAACTATTTTCAAAACATCTTATTTATCATGAAATCATAGTATACACAGACTCACATCTCTATTTTTATCATCAAACAAGCTCTCTCTAAAAGGTGAAAACACTTCACTTCATCAGCCATCATTTATTATTTAATATTATAATCATTCTAGACTAGAGGCATATCTGCTTGAGGTCACAAAACATCAATTTAATGAGATCTGTAACTTGCTTTTGCATCAGTTGTTAAAGTTTCTATGGCTACACAAGGGCTCTGTTCCAAAACACAGACAATGTCATTAAAATAGATCCGTTTAATTAAGAACGGATTATTTTACCCAATTTTTTGCTACTGTTTTATGCTTATTAGAATATTATAGAGCAGCACTACATGTAGCCTTCAAGAAGACAAAACCATAATGCATTGCAACAGGCTGACTGTATGAAAAAAACAACCCAAGATTGTATAAATGTACTTATAATTCATTAAATACTGACTAAATGTCATTAAAATAGTTCTAGTTCAATTCAATTAAAAAATATATGTGACCCTGGACCACAAAACCAGTCATAAGGGTCAATTTTTTGAAATTGAGATTTATACATCATCTGAAAAGATGCTAAATAAGCTTTCCATTGATGCATGGTTTGTTAGGACAATATTTGGCCGAGATACAACTATTTGAAAATCTGGAATCTGAGGGTGCAAAAAAATCTAAATATTGAGAAAATCTCCTTTTAAGTTGTCCAAATGAAGTCCTTAGCAATGCATATTACTACTAATAATAATTTTTTTATATATTTATGGTAGGAAAATTACTAAATATATTCATGGAACATGATCTTTACTTAATATCCTAATGATTTTTGGCATAAAAGAAAAATGGATAATTTTGACCCACAAAATGTATTGTTGGCTATTGCCACAAATATAGCCGTGCGACTTATGACTGGTTTTGTGCTCCAGGGTCACATATATTATTTTACCCTATTTGCACAAACTCAGTCACTTAAAGGCTCCATTTACTTTCCTTAAGGCTGGAAAACACTACAAACCTTTAAAATCTGAACAGGTTTCACACAATAGGCACTTGCTCACTTTGTAAATGGTTACAGAGGACAAACATGTTTTGTTGCTAGGAGACCCATGACAAATGAAACAATGTGTGTTCTAAAATCGGTTCAACGTATGAGACATGTTTGATTTCCTGCAACTGAACGGATTCAAGCTAATTGTGTCTAATAAATATCTAAGATTTCTATGAAATGTCAACTGATTTGCCCTGATGTAGGTGGTAAACAGTCAAGAAGATAACTAGGCTTTGAAACAGAGGCAAATTGTGTTTTAATAAAAGCTGCGAGCAATATTACTGCAGCCCACGTGAAGTCATGAACTCAAGGGTGCTTATGACAAACAATGATGTATTAATAACGCTCCATTTCACATGACACACATCAGTGGACAATAACGTCTGACACAAGCAGCTCGGAGCGGAGAAACCTCACCTGGTCTGTCCGGTAACGCCTCCGCGGGATGACAACTGTGTGAAAGGACAGATAATAAACATTCAGAAAGACTTATAATGATAGTCATATGATCACACTTTAGAATACTGTACAGTAACAATAACTGCACAGGAACAAATGAGTATCACATTATTAACATATAATTAATGAATTCATAAGTAATAGCACTCTGCAAAATCAAGATACGTTTACTTGAGAAGCATAATTGCTTAAGATATTAAGTTTTGTTTTCTGAAAAAAACATCACAGTTAAGCGAGAAAAATAAACTTCATTCAAAGGGAAAACAACATTATTTTCTTACTCCACTGGCAGATATTTGTTCTTGTTTTAAGCATACATTTAAGACACATTTTTAGTATTAATATTGATACATAAAAAATCTTATGCCATTTTGCATCTTGATAAATGTATCTTGATTTAAGAATGTTGAGATATTTGTAATGGAAAACAAGACAAAAAAAATTACATAACATAATTATGCATTCATATTAATTATGAAACTGTATATAGTTTCTTAAAAAAATAGTAGTTACTGATTAGCTAATAGTGATCTACGGAGTGCTAATTTGTTAATTAGAGTTTATTGTTAGGCTAGTTAATAGTAGTTATTACACAGCAAAAAATTATTTTCTTCCTCAGTATTTTTGTCTTGTTTTCCAGCACAAACATCTAAACATTCTTAAATCAAGATACATTTACTGGAGAAGCAAAATTACTTAAGATATTAAGTCTTGTTTTAAGCATAAACTCACTTAAAGGTCTATAGAATGGAGAAAGCCGTGTTATTAGCGCCACCGGTGGCCGTTAGGTGAACTGCAGCAGCTCTTATTGCACACGTGACGCACAAGAGACTGAACGTGATTCAATACGCCGATATACTCACGCCGAAGGGCTTTTTCGCTCTTCACTTAGAAGTAAAAAGAAGTTGGGAGTATCTTTGCAGTGATAAACTGTTAGCGAACATCCCGACGCCGTCCTGCCGCTGAGAGCGACGGTTAGAGGAATATGTGAATATGTGCCGCGCGCTTTCCTCTCAATAACACAGTAAACACACGGTGAGAAACATCAGTTCAGAAAGCATCTGATCATAGAGATGTGGATATGTTTGCTCCAGATCTGAGATTCACCGCATCATGTCGACAGATGAGCTCATTAACATCACACTGTTATGATAGTTTGATTATAAAGTATATTTGAGACTCTAGATCTGACTATGTGAGACTATAGTTTGAATGAATCCCTTTTCTTTGCATGACACACTGATATTACAGCACAGAACGGCTCTTTCTGTGTTATCCTTAACTTTTTATAAGCATTCGTTTAGTTTCTTGCGCGCGTAAACGTCACGTCTTTTTGATTTTCCAGGCAAAAACATCCCAAGTCCTTCACATAAAAATCAAGCTTTCATAGACAACCGAGGAAGTCGGGGAAGGTCTCAGTTTTTAAGTTTCCTTACAAGACGTTCACACATTGGCAATAAAAAAGCAATTAATACATTAAAAAAATGACATACAGCCCCTTTAAAATTGATACATTTTTCACAAAACAAGACTTCTGTAATTTTGCTTAAGTAAACGTAATTTGATTTAAGAAAGTTTAGACATTTGCACTAGAAAACAAGACAAAAATACCAAGTAAGAAAAAGATGCTTTGCTGTGTAGAATGTTAAAGGGGATCTATCACGCAGAATTCACTTTTATAAGGTGTTTGAACACAGATGTGTATCCAGAGTGTGTGTAAACAACCAGCCTATAATGGCAAAAATACACCCACTCCTTTTTTTATAATCCCCATAAATCATAAACAGTCTCTCCAAACGAGCGGTTCCCTACTCTTACGTAAGCCCCGCCCATGACTGGTGACGATCCGACTCTGAAGTAATGTCTGAAGTTCTACCATGGACTCTGTAACATTTTTTCTATCATGATTTTTTTTTGGAAAAAATGCTTTGTTTACCTTGTTTCCAGCCATTCTAGTGTGGTATAGAAAGCCTGCAGGAAGACTCAGCTCGATTTGCGCCAGTTCTCATTAATATTCAACGAGCTAAGCTGCTTGACTCTGATTGGCTAACAGCTAGCCAATGAGAGCCTGGCTATCAGCATCCTTGCTGTATACGAAAATTCTCACTGAGCTAGACGAATTCTGTGGGCGCGGTCTCAACTGGGCGAGCTCATGAATAGTAATGAGCTCAGGCAACACCACGTCAGACTGACCAGCTTTTGTAATCGGCCGGATTTCTCCGCTTATTTCTTTTCAGTGGCTAGAGCTGACAGAGGAGGTAGCAGTTCATTTTCACATTCACGACATAACACAAACACATATGGACCTAACATATTTTAAAAAATAAAAGTAAAAACGGTTTTGTGTGGTAGGGCACCTTTAAGGCTGAACACCGCTACTGACAATTTCAGACATTTTGGCTGCGTGAGATTCTCCTGTTTTGTTGTTGCTGGAGTATCCAAAGCACAAGTTGTAAAAGCTCCACCCTCTTCTAGAAAGGGGGCGGGGAGCAGCAGCTCATTTGCATTTAAAGCAACACAAAAACTGTGTTTTTGCTCACATCCAAATAGGGGCAAATTTGAGCTGAAATTCTGTATTTTGAGCTGAAAATTCAGACACATTATATTTACATCTTGTGAAAAGAGGCATAATAGGTCCCCTTTATTATTGCATTACTCATTTGTTCCTAGTTATTCATTAATGATGGAACAGTATTCTAATTGTAAGACAGCATCTCTAAACCCTCACCTGGTCTTTCTTTGGCTGAGGAACACGTGATCCGGCAGATCTTCAGAAGTCACGGGCAGCAGTGGGGATCCAGACGTCTGCTGGGTCAGAGAGACGGAGTCGGCCATGGCCTGCTGGAGTAACCCCTGAACCAGCTCTTTCTCTGCCACCACAAACACATCTAATGAGCCTTCATTAGCACATGAATCTCCAAGCGGTCCGTGTCAAAATAATAAACTCACAGATGTTTTCATAATGGAAACTAACTGGAC
>CM077187.1:36930285-36977785 GCA_039654105.1 Coreius guichenoti | reverse complement strand
CAAAAAACTAAACTCTTACTCAGAACGGTAGTGTATAATGTTACAATAGATTTCTATTTCAGATAAATGCTGTTGTTTTGAACTTTCTATTTATCAAAGAATCCTGAAATAAATTGTACACAAATGTTTTCAACATTCATAATAATAAGAAATGTTTCTTGAGCAGCAAATCAGCATATTACAATGATTTCTGAAGGATCATGTGAAACTGAAGACCGGAAAAAAATGCATTATAAAAATATATCCAAATAGAAAACAATTATTTTAAATTATAAAAATACTTCGCAATATTACTGTTGTTGCTGTATTTTGGATCAAATAAATGCAGCCTTGTTAAGCAGAAGAATTTTTTTTGAAAATATTAGAAAATCTACAACTTTTGACGGTAGTGTATACTTGGATTTACACATGAAAACAACACAGAGCAGTGGTAAAAACAAATACAGCGCAAAAGAGACGTTGAGGGCAAAAGTGCAAACAGGGACAGTGCCAGATGAACGAAAACTAATTAGTCTCTCTATTTGAGCGCGTCTATATTTAAAATAACGAACTTGAGCGCACAAAAGACGCAATATATGTGAACGGCCCCTTAGTGGTTACATCAGCGTAGCAGTCAATAAACGCGACATTTAGTCCCAATAAACGGGACGTCCCGGCTAATACGGGACAGTTGGCAACCCTACTTTTATATCATGCTGTGTTTAATATTATAGAGCATAAGATATCCCCATGTCGTACTGTATCTTTATTTAGCATTGAAAGGTTGCCTACCTATTTAATATTTCGACATGTTTTTAGTCTGGCAATAGTTCAACTAGTAGCCTACAATGTGAAGTTTATGCATCAATAACGCTAATATAAGTGAGAAGAAATGTTTTACCTTAAAAATTCTCATAAATCACGTTCTGTTTCTTCTGAGGTAAATCCAAGGTAAACTCACAGCGTGTCTTCCAAACTCGATGAAAATCAGAAGAATGAAGAAGCTGATTCTTTGTTTTGAGGTGATGGGGGGCGTTTACAGGTTTGCGTTCCTTCCTCGTGGACGATTTGCATGTGAATCGCTTTTCGCGCGCGTGGGTGTGGTCACATTAAAGTTAATGAAGCGCCGCTGGAGGAACTGTACCTCTCGCTGTTTTCATACGGATTACATAAACAGAGAATATTTGTTTTTTATATAAATGACTTCATTTAAAAGTAGACATTCCAAGCTTTATAAAGAGATATCTGTCGTGTCTGTGTGACATTATTCTCTGAGTTCTGAGTTTATTTTCAGACGCATTTCAGAGTGGACATCACAGGGAGACAGACGGGAGAACGCGCATCCTGTTTGTTTTCTTTATTTAGCGAAAAGCACAACATTTAGTTTTTATTTTGAGTGTACATAAAAAAAGTAGACACTTTAAGCTTTGTAAAGACATATCGTTCATGTCTGTGAGGCCAAAAATGACGGAGTATTTTAAGTTGTTTTACACTGTCATGAGGAAAAATCCAGCAAAACGCGCGGGCGCGTTCCTCGGGTTCAGGGGGTTAAGTTTAACATGTTGTTAGAATGTTGCTAATATGATTTAGTATGTTGCTAACATGTGCTAACATGAATTAGCAAGTTGTTAGCATGTTTTCACATTGCTAGCATTAATTAGCATGTTCCTAGAATGTTTTCACATGTTGCTAGCATGAATTAGCATGTTTGCTAGCATGTTGCTAGCATTAATTAGTATGTTACTAGCATGATTTAACATGTTGCTAACGTTTTATCACGTTGCTAGCAGGTTTTAGCATTAATTAACATGTTGCTAACATGAATTAACATGTTGCTACGATGTTTTAACATTAATTACCATGTTACTGACATGATTTAGTATGTTGCTAACATGTTTTAATACATTGCAAACATGAATTAACATATTGTTAGCATGATTTAAAGCTGCTGAAGTACCTCTCTCTTGTCATGGTGGGTCTCAGCGGCCGCTACAAGACTGACTTTAGTGGCCAAATCCTTCAGTTCCTCACGCCAGCTTTCAGAAATGAGTGCTGTGGAAAGACAGAAGTGAGAAGAACAAAAAGGACAAGAAAACAAGCACTGATGATGTAAATACATAAACTGTTTTTCCTGAGATTTGGCCTGGTAAAAAATCTTTGTGAAAACAGTTTGAGTTTTGAATAGTTCAGTGTTTTTTGTTTTTATTTTAATTAATAATTATTAATAATTTATTTATAGTAGTAATTTTATTATAGTATATTTATAATAATAATAATATATTTAGTTTATTTTATAAAAACATTTGAGTGAAAAGACAACACTTGAATAACGACTTTCCACAGTTCTTCTTTTTTCTACAACAGAAATATTTGGTAACACTTTACTTAAAGCCTTTATACAGTGGTGGTCAGAATTATTGGCACCCCTGGTAAATATGATCAAATATGGCTGTAAAAAATAAATCTGCATTGTTTATCCTTTTGATCTTTTATTCAAAAAATTCACAAAAATCTAACCTTTCATTGAAGTAAAAGAATTGAAAGTGGGGGGTAAATCACATTATGAAATAAATGCTTTTCTCCAAAACACATTGGCCATAATTATTGGCACCCCTAGAATTGTTTATGAGTAAAATATCTCTGAAGTATATTCCCATTAATATTTACATTTTTTAGCACACCAGGATGACTAGGAACATGAAATTGTCCAGCTATGACTTACTGTTCCACAGGAGTATAAATATGAGGAACACAAAGGCCAAATTCCCTTAATCATCATCACAATGAGTAAAGCCACAGAATATAGTTCTGATGTGAGCAAAAGATTGTTGAGCTTCACAAAATAAGAAAAAAGAGCTAAAGCATTGAAAATCCCCGTTTCCACCATCAGGGCAATAATTAAGAAGTTCAATCAACTAAAGATGTTAGGAATCTGCCTGAAAGAGGACGTGTGTCTATATCATCTTAACGCACGGCGAGGAGGAACGTTTGAGTGGACAAAGACTCTCCAAGGATCACAGATGGAGAATCGCAGAGATTAGTTGAGTCTTGGGGTCAGAAAGTCTCAAAAAAAAAAAAAACAAATTCAAACAACCCCTACATCACCTCATGTTGTTTGGGAGGGATTCAAGAAAAATCCTCCTCGTTCATCCAGAAACAAACTCCAGCATATTCAGTTCAGACACGACTGGAAATTCAGACGGTCTCTGTGGTCAGATGAAACTATAAAAAGAGCTTTTTGGCAGCAAATCCACCAGATGGGTTTGGTGCAAACAGGGATAAAAAGTACCGCATGCCCACGGTTAAAAATATGGTCAAAATCAACACACAAATGTGTCACTGAGCACAAAATGAAGCTTCTGCCATGACCGTCCCAGTCCCTGACCTGAACCCTATAGAGAATGAGTGATGAACTGAAGAGAAGAAGCACCAACATGGATCTGGGAATCTGTAGGATCTGGAGAGATTCTGTATGGAGGAATGGTCTCTGATCTTTTGTCAGGTGTTCTCCAAACTCATCAGACGTTATAGGAGAAGACTCAGAGCGGTTATCTTTAGTGGTTAAAAGGAGGTTGCAAAAAGTATTTAATAAAAGGGTGCCAATAATTGTGGCCAATGTGTTTTGGAGAAAAGCATTTCTTTCATAATGTGATTTACCCCCACTTTCAATTCTTTTATTTTAATGAAAGGTTAGATTTATGCACATTCATTTGAATGAAAGATCAAAAGGATAAACAATGCAGATTTATTTTTTACTGCCATATTTGATCATATTTACCAGGGGTGCCAATAATTCTGACCACCACTGTATATAATGCATTATAAGGGTATTTTTATGCATTAATTATGCCTTGTAATGCACATTATAATGAATTGTATGATCTCATGAACAATTGTAACCATATATATATATATATATATATATATATATAATACATGTATTTAAACTTTTAAACACATTATAATACTTATGTTACACCTTTAGAAAGTATAATGCATTAAAACACGACAAACAAACAATTTCAGATATAGCAAGGAATCTGCAAATATTATAATCCATTTTAACTTTGGTTACAAATATTTATGAAAGGATATAATGCATTATAAGGGTATTTTTATGCATTAATTATTCCTTGTAATGCACATCAGAATGCACTGTATGATCTCATGAATAACCACCATTATAATACATTATAATACTTATTTTACACAAACAAACAACCAAATTCAGATGCAATTTGCAAATATTATAATGCATTTTAACTTTGGTTACAATTGTACTTATATGTGAAATATGTGATATGTGAAATTGGAATTTTTAACTAAGAAATCAATTCTTGATATCAACAATTGATTTTAGTAAATTGCACAAATAATTAAAGAAATGCCAAGTAAGCATGTTTAGGTTGAAATAAACTTAACATTTTAAGCAGAACAACTGAAAAACATACAATAATCTTGGTTTTATTAACTTTGAAAAATAATAATACAGTAGTAACCATTTAGTAACAAAATATTTTTTTTCAAGACGCAATGCATGCTGGGAACGTGTGCAATATTGTTTTTAAAGCATTAAATAAAAAACAAATATAAATAAATTCTAAATTAATCTTGACACACAGTTTTGGATATTTTGGTCTTCCCTCATTCAGGAGGTCATGATGTGACTGACCTTATTTAAAGGCACTTTGGTTTGGACACACCTGACAGAACGCATGTTTCTCATTATCTTAATGTGATGCATGCAATTATTATGCTAAAATACTTTCTTTTATCCCAGTTTAGTACTCAAAGACAAACAAAGAGTAAGCCGTGCATATATAAGTACTTCCACAAACACATCTATTTTAAAAAGACACTTTACTTAAAGCCTTCATAATGCATTAATAAAGGTATTCATAATGTACATTGCAATGCATTATATCCTTTCATAAATAATTGTAACCAAAGTTAAAATGCATTATAATATTTGCAAATTGCTTCTGAATTTGGTTGTTTGTTTGTGTAAAATAAGTATTATAATGTATTACAACGGTGGTTACAATTCATGAGATCATACAATGCATTATGATGTGCATTACAAGACATAATTAATGCATAAAAATACTCTTATAATGCATTATAAATAAAGGTTTTATATAAAGTATTACCAAATATTTTACTATCTAAAAAAAAAAATTACTAAAAAAAAGAAAAATAGTTTTGTGGAAAGTTTCAAATGTTGTCTTTTCACTATTTTTTTTTAAAAATAAAAAAGTATTATTAATATAGTATTATTATTAATAATTATTAAATCAATTATTAAATGTATCATTTATTTGTTTATTTCAATCTAATTTGAGTGTGTGAAATAAATAAATAAATAAATAAATAAGTGATTAAATGTTACATTAACATAATAAAATAAATAAATAAATACATGAATGATACATTTAATAATTGATTTAATAATTATTTAATAATTGATTTAAAACATGTAATTTAAATATTTTTATTAATCTATTAAATTAATAAAAAATTGTATTTTAATCATGTTTTATTAGTTTATATATATATATATATAAAATGGTATTTCTCAAAATTTATTTTAACCTCATTTATTTAAAAATGTTTTTCTTACATTTTTATCATATGTTAATTTAACATTCAATCATTTATTTATTTGTTTAATCTAATTTATTTCATTTTTTAAGCAAATTTAGAAATAAGAAATGAATTAAATTGATAATGAAGCAAATTCATTTATTTACTCATTTTAATTGTATTATTTATTTTTTATATTTTTATCATATGTTAATTTAATATTTAATAACTTATTAATTTATTTATTTACATTTTTCATGGTTTTTCTCTAGACTTTTCCACGGTTCCCCAGTTTGAAAACCCGTTCTAACTAGCATCTCTATTTGTGCTCCCTGACTCGGCACAACATGAGAGTGATTTAATGATGACAGAAATTTGAGTTTTGGATGAATTATTCCTGTAAGACACAAAAGCACAGCAGTGTTCATGTCTCTGGAATACAGCGGTGTGTGTACCTGCTCGCTGCCCGGAGCGATCTGAGCTGATCTCAGGTGTGAAGAACGCGGATGAACGGCTCCCACTGAAAGACACTTGACTTTTAATGAGAGGATGCGGACAGAGAGGGGTGAAGCCGTACCAGTCATCATTCACCATACAAACCGGCTTGCCATTCAACCCTAAGGAAAGAAAGACCATGTGCTTGAAATGTGACTTTCATCTCTCCCTGGCCTGGACTCATCGAGCACCGAACGCCTGCTGTGGCCGCAGAATTATTCACAGGATTAAAGTCGAGTTTTAAACAGATGCTAAAGGCAATGATCACACGTTCCTGGAGGCGGAAAGCCAGCTGTGATGAGAGTGCATGGAGGTCTAAAATGCGTGTGTTGTTTTGACACGCATGCAAATCATCAGAGCTTTGCGTGATAACACATTTGATCTGAGACCTGTTTGTGCTTGAGTTCATTCTATTGGCTGACGTTACCGCAATCTTAATTGCATATCATGTTTTCAGGCTAAATTAGTAACTTGTGGGCAGAATGGTGAGGGTTCTCAAATACAGTCATGCACATATTAACACTTCATCATATTCGGTGTGAAGAACTCTGCGTGACGTATGTAAATCAGTCGCGTTTATTTGCAGGGAGGTAAAAGCATGTATGTTTATGCAGGACCTCATCATTAAAATTATTCACCATGCTGCCACTTTCCTCTTGTGATGGGCTACAGGGCGTCTGATAGATGCGGTTGTGTTTATTATGCTAATAAGACCTAAAACCACACAAAATACTTTCACTGTCAGGATTCCTGCTGCTACAGGGATATTATACTATCCACTGATTCTCAAGTGTTGTGACAGCAGGATAAACGAGTAAGAAATGGATTATTCATTTCATCAGGCGTTTACCTGCTGCTTTTATTACAAAACATATTTTCTCATCTTTTTCACTCACTACTGTATGTGTCAACACTTTATGTATGCTATTTTTGTGTATGCTATTTTTATGTATTCTTAACGCTTCAACAAAACCTCATAGGAACCTCAATTTTTGTGATATCAAATTAAAATTTGGAACACAACTTAACATTGGAAAAAGAGTCCAGGTTATTTTGTAAAATATATATTTTGTATAAAAGTCTTCTTTAAAAAGAGACCCACCTTCCAACGCATTCACGCATTACATCATTTAAAGGTGCAGTGAGCGATTTCTGAGAAATCAACCCAAACAGACATGCCCCTCCCATCATTGCTCCGCCTCCAAAATGCACGAACACAAAATGCAAGACTGGATGTCTCTTTATCATAGCTGAAGTAAAGCAAAATAACCCTTTGAAGCGAAGATGACGAATGAACGACAAGGAAGAACAAAATATGAACATACAGTACACAAGAGTATCTACAAGCAAGAGTTGGGTGTTAGTTGCCAGCAGCTCCAGACAAACAATGACACTCAAAACTGTACTGACATTACAACAACAGCATTTCTTGGTTCTGTGAAACAGCAAACCAATGTTACTCACGTATGGAGCAGAAAGAACACAACCTCGGCGTCTGTTTTCAGGCTTTCATCATGACTGGACACGCCCCGTACTGCTGATTGGCTCACTCGCTCTCCTCCCCCATCATGAGTGGACACGCCACCTACTGCCGAATGGCTCACTCTCTCCTCCCCCATCATGAGTGGACACGCCCCCTACTGCTGATTGGCTGACTCTCTCCTCCCAAACATGAGTGGACACGCCCCCTACTGCCGATTGGCTTACTCTCTCGTTCCCCATCATGAGTGGACACGCCCCCTACAGCTGATTGGCTCACTCTCTCCTCCCCCATCATGAGTGGACACGCCCCCTACTGCTGATTGGCTCTCTCTCTCTCCTACCCATCATGAGTGGACACGCCCTCTACTGCTGATTGGCTCACTCTCTCTCCTTCCCCCTCATGAGTGGATACGCCCCCTACTGCTGATGCTCTCTCTCCTCCCCATCATGAGTGGACACGCCCCCTACTGCTAATTTATTTACTCTTTCTCCTACCCATCATGAGTGGACATGCCCCCTACTGCTGATTTGCTCACTCTCTCTCCTCCCCCATCATGAGTGGACACGCCCCCTACTGCTGATTGGCTCACTCTCTCTCCTCCCCATCATGAGTGGACACTCCCTCAACACCTGATTTTCTCACTCTGTCTCCTCCCCCATTATGAGTGGACACGTCCCCTACTGCTGATTGGCTCACTCTCTCTCCTCCCCCATCATGAGTGGACACACCCCCTACTGCTGATTGGCTCACTCTCTCTCCTCCCCCATCATGAGTGGACACACCCCCTACTGCTGATTTGCTCACTCTCTCTCCTCCCCCATCATGAGTGGACACGCCCCCTACTGCTGATTGGCTCACTCTCTCTCCTCCCCCATCATGAGTGGACACGCCCCCTACTGCTGATTTGCTCACTCTCTCTCCTCCCCCATCATGAGTGGACACGCCCCCTACTGCTGATTGGCTCACTCTCTCTCCTCCCCATCATGAGTGGACACTCCCTCAACACCTGATTTTCTCACTCTGTCTCCTCCCCCATTATGAGTGGACACGTCCCCTACTGCTGATTGGCTCACTCTCTCTCCTCCCCATCATGAGTGGACACTCCCTCAACACCTGATTTTCTCACTCTGTCTCCTCCCCCATCATGAGTGGACACACCCCCTACTGCTGATTTGCTCACTCTCTCTCCTCCCCCATCATGAGTGGACACGCCCCCTACTGCTGATTGGCTCACTCTCTCTCCTCCCCCATCATGAGTGGACACGCCCCCTACTGCTGATTTGCTCACTCTCTCTCCTCCCCCATCATGAGTGGACACGCCCCCTACTGCTGATTGGCTCACTCTCTCTCCTCCCCATCATGAGTGGACACTCCCTCAACACCTGATTTTCTCACTCTGTCTCCTCCCCCATTATGAGTGGACACGTCCCCTACTGCTGATTGGCTCACTCTCTCTCCTCCCCCATCATGAGTGGACACACCCCCTACTGCTGATTGGCTCACTCTCTCTCCTCCCCCATCATGAGTGGACACGCCCCCTACTGCTGATTGGCTACAAGTGTGTTGTAATCCACTTTCAACAGCATTCCTCAGAAATCGCTTACTGCGATTCTGTGCATTTTCACATCTATATATGCTCAAAAAGCGGGGAGATTAGATTACAAACACATACATAAACACATTTTTTAATGTCCCAAACGGTGCTGCAGGACAATATTGACGCGAGTCTGTGTGTCTGGAGCGGCTCACCTTGCATATGCCTGACTCTGTGTGGATGAGGATTGTGTCTGGAGAAGAATGAGTGATGGCTGAGGGTCCCGAAGCGAAGGCTGCCTCTAGTGGTGGTCCTGCTCGTGCCTGGGGTCTCAAACAGCGGCTTCTCATGATGCACAGACTCAGGACTCTTCTGCAGGTCTGACTTCGGAAGATTTTCATTCACTTGCTCATCTGATGTCTCCATTATCTCTGGAAGGAAAATTCCAAGGTCATGTTAGAATACTCCAAATGCTCATTCCTTTAACAGCAGCAAAATATTCACAGGTTAAACAAGTTTAATGTACAACACAGATAAAAGTGTTTGAAGAGCTTTACTCGCGTCCTTTGACACAAAAGGAAACATCATGTACTTTAACAGACAATACTTCATCATTTTAGCTATTTAGACACACAAAAAGTTCTCAAAGATTTTAGAGCTCTGCATTAATTGATTTTTGAACATGTAATGTAACTCATTTATAAGTATAATTACTATTAAATGCGCTGCTCACCTCAGTTCAAACTTCACTGTGTTCCTTCTGATGTTTTCTGTTGTTGCTTGGAGACTGAACAAAGAAACCCTGAAGCTCCAATAGCAGAGCTGCTCAGAGGCTGCTAAAACGCCTCAACATACTCATTTTTCATTTTAAGCAACTTTAATTGGTCCTGAGTTTAAGTAAATGCATTAATCTTTAATTTTGCACTCTGAAACACCCTGAGGCTCTTCTAATAGCTTATAAAACATGTTATGTTATGAGAAATTATTATAAACCAACTAAATAAATAACATTTTCACATGTTGCTTTATTATATTTTTGTTCTTGCTTTTTTAGATATAAGGGTCTATATATATATATATATATAGACAGTAAAGTTTGGACAGGGTTAACGCAGATATGCAGATTAAATATGGATTTGAGGGATGTTTGTTCACAAATGGAAACCACTTAAAGAATCAATCAGTTCATAAATATAAATTAACTAATGCAATAGCGTGACCATTTCTGATGTATGGCAATTGTGGCCCCACTTCTGTACGTCAATCACAATTACACTGAGCAGTAATTTTCTGCACCACATGAAGTATCATCACCAGATATTACAGAATGAACAACAATAATACCTCAATATCCAACTCCGCTGTGATAAATCGAGCCATGCGGTCTGAATGCACACAAATAATTGAAAGTGTCAACACATAGATCAACCATGTAACCCAAGTTATTTAACCCAAGTTAAAATGATTGATGTTTGCCATAAATTGTGTGTGTGTAGGCTATATATATATATATATATATATATATATATATGAAAACGTCGAAGTTTTGACATACTAAGTCTCTTATTTCGTAATTTTTTTTTTTTTTTTACTACATATGTCATAATTTCGACTTCTAGGTCATAATTGACTTAGTACCTTATGTCATGGTTTTGATTTGGCTTTTTTTTGTTAAATCACATAAAATCACATTTAACCATGTGAAAACATAGTCAGAAATTATGGCCTACTAGTCGAAATTATGATTTTTATAATTATAATTTATGACATTAAAAAGTCGAAATTGACAAAAAGTCAGAAATTATGGCCTACTAGTCGAAATTATGATTTTTATATTATAATTTATGACATTAAAAAGTCAAAATTGACATTAAATCGAAATTATGACATAAGGTACTAAGTCAATTATGACCTAAAAGTCGAAATTATGACATACTTAGTAAAAAATAAATAAATTACGAGATAAGAGACTTATTAGCAGGTCAAAACTTTGACGTTTTATCATAGCTATATGATTTACAAAAGCATGATTTTCTTTCTTATGAGGCGGAAATAAGTTTCAAGCTTTAAAGAGTTTAATCGTGATTAATCAATTTGAAAGCACTATATATATATATATATATAGTCACCAAGACAAATTCCTTGTGTGTGTAAACATACTTGGCAATAAAGCTCATTCTGATTCTGATATATGACATTAAAAAGTCGACATTTACAAAAAGTCAGAAGTTATGGCCTACTAGTTGAAATTATGATTTTTATAATTATAATTTATGACATTAAAAAGTCAAAATTGATATTAAACTGAAATTATGACACTAATTCATAATTCTGACTGTCTTAAGACATAAAAAAACAAATATGTCAATTATGACCAATTATTACCAAGTCAATTACACTGTAAAATCCAATATTGATTTTAACTAACACTTTTTTTAGTTAACTTTACTTAATGTCTTAACTAAATTGTAAAAATCTAGTAATCTGTACTATTCACATACTATGCCTTGTTTACTCAGAAAACCCAAGTTAAGATTAATTGATTGGTTTGAGTGCCATTTTGTCAAGCAAAAAAACTCACCATTATGGTGATCAGTGTTCCCTTTGGTTGGGCACTTGGAACAATCATATTATTGAAACTCTCTTCCTATTGATGCCGCGATGCAACAAGAAATCACAGTTATTTGGTTTCAAAGGGAGAGAAGTAATAAATAAGATGCTTTTAAAAGTTGACCTAGCTTCTGACTAAATAATTAACTATAGTTAATAATTTAGCCAGAAATTAGGTCACCTTTTAAAAGCAACCTATGTAATACTTCCCTTCATGTCGCATAATGATCGTTTACAATTTTATTGCTAACTCTTATGTCATAAACATCTTGTGTAACTTTTAATTAGGTTGATATAATTCCTCTATATTTGTGACAACATCTTGTAATTTACCATGCTTGCGTCACACACACACTTCAACATTCAGCATCAAAACATCAATGGTAACAACAATGGTAGCTATACTAAGTCAAGAGTAAATCTAAAGTAAATTATCAAGTACTCTCTACAGTTCTTTTTTAGTTACTAGAACTCTTGTGTAAGTGAACTATACTAAGCATTTGTCAGCACAACATACTATTCCTACTTAGTAATAAATAAATAACGAGATAAAAGACTTAGTATGTCAAAAATTTCGACGTTTTATCATAGATATTATTTACAAAAGCATGATTTTTTTTTCTTATGAGGCGGAAATAAGAGTTTCAAGCCTTGTTTTGTAGTCTTTTTGTTTGTGGCAGATACAGTACAAACTGGCGAACGCGCACTGACGCTCCCCCGCGCGCGCCTCAGAAGGCGCGAAACATCCTGACAGGAGCAGGGATTTTATTATTACAGCTCACTAAACGTCACTGGATAACTGGATTTGTACTTTTTCCCTTTGTATGCGACTAATATAATCAGGAAAGCGAGATGTCTTCTTCCACAGAGATGACGGCCACTACGAAGATCACTCCTGAGGTGCTCCAGGAACTCCTGCAGTACTACAACCTCTCCCGGCAGGAATTCATCGACACATACGACATCCAGCCTCTGGTTTACATCCCAGAACTCCCGGCCGGAGCTAAAACCACATTTGTCGTCATGTACGCGATTATTTTCGTGCTGGCGCTGGTTGGAAACAGTTTGGTGGTTTATGTTGTGGCGCGCAAACGGGCGACGCGCACGGCGACCAACGTCTTCATCTGCTCGCTGGCGGTCAGTGATCTGCTCATCACCTTCTTCTGCATCCCCTTCACACTGCTGCAAAACATCTCCTCAGAGTGGCTGGGAGGTCAGATCCTGATTACAATCAATCTAATCACTTTAATTAGTCATTAACGAACATGAAACGACATAGTCGACGATACTAGAAGTCGTCAAACACTGACAAGTGACGACATGCTACTGTATTCTTCTGAAACTATTGAACCATTTCATGTTATTCTTCAGTTTATGAGCTCATATTAATTAAAATATGTAATTAATTACTTGTAAAAAATCACGTCACACTAACAGCATTGGCGCCTATAAAATCGTATAAATTTCAACCTAAAATGTCGATGTTTGCGTTTGTTATTTATTTGTGAATTACACATCAATCAAACGTTATTATAGGTAACATTTTATAATAATTGTAGAACGTTTAAAATTTTGAACATGTTGAACTAACAATACACAATTATTGTCAATTAATTCACAGTCAATGTTTTTACATTTTTCCTCATGCATGCTGTTTTTCTGTGATTTTATATTAATTAAGAGGCTACATGGAATATTAGTATGTTTATGAAATCATTTGTCACACTGCAGGATCATTTAAAATGAACTACTTAATATAAAAAGTTGATTAAAATGCTGAAACATTAGACATTAACAACGCAAAAGAAGTGACCAGTACAGCACTTGAAATATATATATAGTTCATAACCTAAAATCTTGATGCTCTCTCTCTCACACACACACTCAGCCTCACACACTCAGTCTCACTCACACACACACACACACACACACTCAGCCTCACGCACACACACTCAGTCTCACTCACTCACTTACTCACACACACATACACACACACAGTCTCTTACGTACACACACTCAGTATCACTCACACACACTCAGTCTCACACACACACTCAGTATCACTCACACACACTCAGTCTCACACACACAGCCTCACACACTCAGCCTCACACACACACAGCCTCAAACACACAGCCTCACACACACACAGCCTCACACACTCAGCCTCATGCGCACACGCTCAGTCTCTCACTCACTCACTCACTCACTCTCTCACACACACACACACACACACACACACACAGCCTCACACACTCAGCCTCAAACACACACTCTCACACACACACTCTCACACACACACTCAGCCTCACACACACACACACACAGTCTCTCACGTGCACACACTCAGTCTCACACACACACACTCATCCTCACACACACACACAGTCACACACACACACACACACTCAGCCTCACACACACACACACACACACACACACACACACTCAGCCTCACACACACACACACACAGTTTATGGTGCAAGCCACACATAAAAACATGGTATTATCATGGTACTTTGTGGGGCTTTCTTGTAAGTAAGGGTGTAAATGGAGGGTGTCACTTACAAAAGAAGCACCTCAAAGTACCATGATTATACTGTGTTTTGTGTTTTTTTGTGTGTGTGGTGTGTCAGACAGCACCATGGTATCCTATGAAGTACTTTTAGTACATGATGTAAATTGATTGCCATATTCATAAATCATGCTTTCAAAAAACCCAAGGTATCACCATCGCACACCGTTTGTGTCTGGTATCACTGCGGTTTTTCCTGTGGGGTTTAATTAAACATTTGCTTCCTTTATTTTAGTTTATCACTGTTTATCACTGAATGTAAAAAAATCACAAACGTGAAATATTCCATCTCCTCCACTTTCCCATAAAACTGTAAATCATGCAGCTGAATGTTGTATTTTATGTACTAAGCCAAGAGCTCAAAAGGTCATCAAACCTGAACGTTAGAATGAAGAGAAAAACTGCTTTTGATTTCTACTCTCCCGCATTAGTATACGTGTGAATGGAGGCGAATGGAGCACAGCGTCCAGTGTGACGCACCTTTAATCCTCAACACTTCAGCGCTTCACATGTCAGCGCTCCTCGCCTTCCCTCAGGACACGTTTTTCTGCAGTAAATCACTTTGATGGCTGGTCATGTTGCAACTGCAAACAATATATGATTCTGTTCAGTGTTGGGTGTAATGCATCACTAAGCAATTGATTACTTTTCCCTTGGAAAAGTAAAGTAAGGGATTAATCTTATTTTTTTCTGTAGTTTAGTTACATGCATCTGCTTCTGATGTAATTGCATTAAATACTGTAGATGAGCAATTCTATATAAAAGTTGATTTAACATCAAAATTTAAAATCTAATGTTAATATAAAATGTATTTTTAATGTTACCTTCTTCCATTAAATACTTTGGTCAGTTCAATAATATTTTATGCAATTTTATATTATTCAACCCTCTACTGATACATTGGCAATAGAATCGCCATTGGCTAGTAATTTGTTTTGTTTACTCGCTAGACTAATATATATATATATATATACACACACATATACACCGATCAGGCATAACATTATGAGCACTGACAGGTGAAGTGAATAACTCTGATCATCTCTTCATCATGGCACCTGTTAGTGGGTGGGATATATTAGGCAGCAAGTGAACATTTTTTCCTCAAAGTTGATGTGTTAGAAGCAGGAAAAATGGGCAAGCGTAAGGATTTGAGCGAGTTTGACAAGGGCCAAATTGTGATGGCTAGACGACTGGGTCAGAGCATCTCCAAAACTGCAGCTCTTGTGGGGTGTTCCCGGTCTGCAGTGGTCAGTATCTATCAAAAGTGCTCCAAGGAAGGAACAGTGGTGAACCGGCGACAGGGTCATGGGCGGCCAAGGCTCATTGATGCACGTGGGGAGCGAAGGCTGGCCCGTGTGGTCCGATCAAACAGACGAGCTACTGTAGCTCAAACTGCTCAAGAAGTTAATGCTGGTTCTGATAGAAAGGTGTCAGAATACACAGTGCATCGCAGTTTGTTGCGTATGGGGCTGCATAGCCGCAGACCAGTCAGGGTGCCCATGCTGACCCCTGTCCACCGCCGAAAGCGCCAACAGTGGGCACGTGAGCATCACAACTGGACCACGGAGCAATGGAAGAAGGTGGCCTGGTCTGATGAATCATGTTTTCTTTTACATCACGTGGATGGCCGGGTGCGTGTGCGTGGCTTACCTGGGGAACACATGGCACCAGGATGCACTATGGGAAGAAGGCAAGCCGGCGGAGGCAGTGTGATGCTTTGGGCAATGTTCTGCTGGGAAACCTTGGGTCCTGCCATCCATGTGGACGTTACTTTGACACGTACCACCTACATAAGCATTGTTGCAGACCATGCACACCCTTTCATGGAAACGGTATTCCCTGGTGGCTGTGGCTCTTTCAGCAGGATAATGCGCCCTGCCACAAAGCAAAAATGGTTCAGGAATGGTTTGAGGAGCACAACAACGAGTTTGAGGTGTTGACCCCACCTCGCAACTTACAGGACTTAAAGGATCTGCTGCTAACATCTTGGTGCCAGATACCACAGCACACCTTCAGGAGTCTAGTGGAGTCCATGCCTTGACGGGTCAGGGCTGTTTTGGCAGCAAAAGGGTGACCAACACAATATTAGGATATCATATATTTGGATATATAAAAATTATATGTTAATGGATGAATGATTCCACCAAATCAGCTTATCTTCGTAAAATGACATAGCTTTTTATATTAAGATGCATTCATATGCGATATGATCTGAAAGTACACTTTTGACATCAGTCAATCAAGCATTGACTTTTAGTAACTAAATGTAATGTAAATACAATGACTCTAAAATAAAGTGTTTCCGATGTAATTAGCTAGTAATTAATTACTTTTTTAGAGTAACTTACCCAGCACTGATTCTGATAGAATTATCAAAGCAATAATTGTAATCTACAAATGCACAATGAGTTTGTTGATGAAATTGCATAAAAGTAAAAACAAGCTTTTTAAATCACATATCTTAGATAGGGATAATAAACTGTTCGATCCCTGATATTTGGCCATTGTGACATTATTTGTGCCCACCTGAGCTAGGGCTGGGCGGTGTATCGAGTTTGTACGATATATCGATATATTTTTTAGAAACGATATGGAATGAGGCAATACCGTTTATATCGATGTACAGTAGATTGATACAAGCGCATCTGAAAAATAGCGGAGTACGCAGAGTGAGCTGATGGAGGGAAAGTGCTTGATACAACTTGTCCTCAACATGACACATGCTTTATATTAAGGGCTTCAAAATAACTGGTAAGATATAATTAACATGTATAGTTTAAAGCAGCTTGCCCTGTCAGATGCTCTGAGAGATAGGCTTGTGCTGACAGACAGATAAATACCTGCGGTGTTTAATGCGTTTGAGATGTGGTGCTTTCCTCAGTGCATAACTTACATTTCACAGGTATATTCTCCATCTGTAAATGTTAGAAAGTCATGCAAATATGTCCATTTTGCTGTCCGGAGAGGACGAGCCTTCTGCATGCGAATCTCCGCTAAAATTCAGGCTTCCGTGAACGAGCGCCGCCACGCGCATGCGCAGCAAACAGACGGCGCGCAATAGAATAGGAACGCAATAATTCTGACTAAAACACACATATTTCTAAAATATTTGTTGTTGGACAGTAAATGTGCCATATGTGGAATTTTAAACCAACAAGTAATTATATTTTTATGAAAGTGACCATTATAACGGGGTAATCAAATGTAGGCTTATATTCTTTTGTTTTTATTTTCATTTTTAGTTTAGTGAATTATGAGGTACCTAGATACCAAGATATGCTTTTTTGGCCATATCGCCCAGCCCTAACCTGTGCATTTAAAAGCATTCATAATAATCATTTTCTGTTTTAAATTTTAGGTATAGAGTAAGTGCTTATTTCATTGCATTTACCATCTATAAATTGTATTATAAATCTGTAGATATCAGATGAGCACTACTATAAAGTGTGTTTCAGGTTTTCACTGTGTGTGTATCTTGTTTTTTGTGTACGTGCAGGGGTTCTAGTATGTAAGACCGTTCCTTTTGTGCAGACCACAGCCATCGTAACGGGCATCCTCACCATGACCTGCATCGCCATCGAGAGATACCAGGGCATCGTTTATCCGCTCAAAATGAAAAGGCAGTACATGCCGAAACGAGCCTACAGAATGTTAGGTAAGGTCAAACACCCACACGCTCGACTCTTTACTTTCTCATTCAAATAAACATGCAGAAAGTGCTCAAGAAGCTCTAAAAATGAAATTTGACTCCTGGTGTTACTGAGCATGATTCACCAGTGCATGTTGTTCTTCTAAAAAAAAAAAAAAAAGAAGAAAAGTTTCATCAAAATGCATTAACGTGCTCCACCACTAAAACGGCTTTACTTTTCAGATGACATCACAAATCCCTCTTACTTTTCAATGTCATCTCAGTAGGCAGCTCACTAGCTAGTGTCTCTGAAAGTCAAAGGATGGAGAACATCATTATATGCACAAACCTAATGTAAGGGTTTTCATTTGGAGGTCTGTGGACCTGTCCCGCATTTTGCTGGACAGTCCCGAAATTGGGAGCTTTGTCCCACGTCCTGCAAGACGTGTCCCGCATTTCAGTTATGTCTGTATTATGTTATTTTTTCCCTGAAATTACAATACCACAATAAGAAATATAATACTACAATATTGCTGCAAGCAGCAATTAATGGGGTTCAAGCGCTTTAAGGCCTTTAAGCACATGCGTTAAAAGGCATTATGTTTTATTTAGCAAGCATGTTACCACTAGATCATATATAGAACAGACCATTTACAGCCAAAACAGGCAATTTATTAAGGAACTATACACCGATCAGGCATAACATTATGACCTAATATTGTGTTGGTCCCCCTTTTGCTGCCAAAACAACCCATTAAGGCATGGACTCCACTAGACCCCTGAAGGTGTGCTGTGGTATCTGGCACCAAGATGTTAGCAGCAGATCCTTTAAGTCCTGTAAGTTGAGAGGTGGGGGGACTTGTTTGTTCAGTACATCCCACAGATGCTCGATTGGATTGAGATCTGGGGAATTTGGACCATTCCTGAACCATTTTTGCTTTGTGGCAGGGCGCATTATCCTGCTAAATGAGGCCACAGCCACCAGGGAATACCGTTTCCATAAAAGGGTGTACATGGTCTGCAACAATGCTTAGGTAGGTGGTACGTGTCAAAGTAACATCCACATGGATGGCAGGACCCAAGGTTTCCCAGCAGAACATTGCCCAAAGCATCACACTGCCTCCGCCGGCTTGCCTTCTTCCCATAGTGCATCCTGGTGCCATGTGTTCCCCAGGTAAGCGACGCACACACACCCGGCTATCCACCTGAAGTAAAAGAAAACGTGATTCATCAGACCAGGCCACCTTCTTCCATTGCTCCGTGGTCCAGTTCTGATGCTCACGTGCCCACTGTTGGACAGGGGTCAGCATGTAATATCAGGGGTCATACCCAACAAACTGCGATGCACTGTGTATTCTGACACCTTTCTATCAGAACCAGCATTAACTTCTTGAGCAATTTGAGCTACAGTAGCTCGTCTGTTTGATCGGACCACACGAGCCAGCCTTCGCTCCGCACGTGCATCAATGAGCCTTGGCCGCCCATGACCCTGTCGCCGGTTCACCACTGTTCCTTCCTTGGACCACTTTTGATAGATACTGACCACTGCAGACTGGGAACACCCCACAAAGGAACTATGGACCTCATCAAAAGTCATTAAATATACACCAGCCAGGACAACAAAAACATTCAAGATGGGCAAATTGAGTGCCAGTCAAAGAGCCGGTCACAATTAGCAAAGCAACTAATGTAAATCAATTTTTACATAGTATAATAGCATTAAATGTATCTCTCACACACGTGTCCGCAAAATCACATCTACTGTCCTGCAACAGAGCAATAACCAGGTGGTCACTCTACTGTCGACTGATATATAAAGTTCTAAAATAAAAAATAAAAATGTATTCCACAAATTTCCAAAATAGATCTGTTCTAAATAGATTGCAATGATTGCAATCTCGCCCAATTTTTTTTTTTTTTTTGGAGACCTCAGTTCCAGAAGTATTTTCATAGGGATTTAAAAAAAAAAAAAAAAAAAACTCTTCACTAAAAAAACCACAAACCAACCAACTAAATCACAAACTTTAAAAGGGCTTTTCACGCTTGAAACAGTTAATCCTGGGTCATTCTAAACCCCAGGTAAACGGAATCTCCGTAAACGGGGTCAACAAGTAATTCTGTGTATGTAGCCTATGAGGCACACGATTGGCTGTCTGTTGATAAGTGTCTAGCTGTAACATTCTAACACTGCATTGTTTCACACTGTACAAGTTTTTACACCAGGTAACAAAGCAGTGCTAACCCCGCTTCTAAATTACAAGTGTGAAATGTTCCTTTACCTGGGGTTTAAAGCAGGGTTTAGAACAACGATAACCCAGGGTTAAGCGCAGCGTGGAAAGCCCTAAAGATGACTAAATTTGAAGCAAAAAAGAATTTAAGACAGAAAGACAAAAGTACAAGACTTAGAACTTAACAGCTTTTGTGAGAGAATAAAAGCATGAAGCATTGCGAATCTAATTAAGAGATTTTGTTAGCAGAATTATGGGTAATGTAGTTTTCCACCAGGAATTCTGCTGTTAAAAATGATTACTTCATAAAGTTACAATAATAACTAAATACCATCAACTTGTAGCTCACACTAGGCATGTCTTTAAAGATTTATAAGTTCCCAAATGGAGAAAATAACAGCATAAAAACATCATTAAACAAAGGTGAACCTCTCTCTGTTGGGAAATACAGTGACAAAATTTAAACTAGTTTGTCATTTGCATGTGCAAATATAAACGGTTCCCCCGAGGGCTTTTGTCTAGGTGTTCTCTGCTAGGTTCGGCTATATGCAGCGCTGCATTTCTGTTCTTCATTAACAGGACGGGCTCATGGGACAGAATCCACTAATGTCCAGATTTATATACATCTGTGCAGGGCTGGTGTGGATCGCTGCGGTCATGGTTGGATCGCCCATGCTGTTTGTGCAACAGTTAGAGGTGAGTGACGACACAAAAGAGCTGAGAGCAGCCACATAAACAGTTTAATTGAAATCACTGCAAGTTAATCACGGATAACCTTTAACAAGCACAAGGTTAATTGCTTTGACACGTGAAAATGATCATTTAGTCAAGCATGACAGAGTTCGTCAGCAGATCAGACACTGGTGCCACATTGAAATCAGTGGAGATGAAACGGCAACAGAAGAAGAGATTCGCTCGAGTGCGGTTCACTTGTCGCAGAAGTTCATGCGTTATTCATCGGTTTATTAGAGTTCAGTCAACACATTCCAACTCATTTTACTTCCGTAATGTGCTGCATTTACAAATGAAACTTGCTTCACCTTCAAAATGCCTTTTATTTACTGACATAAACAACTTTGGCCACATGCAACAACATTTTACAGAATAACATATGTTAACATTATATAAAATCAAGCTTATTTATTATTATTATGTAGGGCCTGCCCAATCGTCCCAACGACGGCTTCCAATCAAGGTGATTGACTTTGTGTGGCTGAGCCTCGGGTGGGGATGCCACTTTCACAAGAGAGAGTTCAAATGTTAAATTTCCCGAAACATCCTTTGTTTTCTCGGGAGTAGTCGTTCCTTAGCCCAGACGTCCTGGCATCTTACAGTCTTACAATTATGGCAACACTTTAATTGAAGCCTTTATGTTTAATGCATTATATAAGTATTCATAATGTACATTATGTACATAATAACATTATAACATTTGCAACCATCTGAAATTGGTTGTTTGTTTAATGCATTACACTTTCTAAAGGTGTAACAATGAATAGATGAGTATTATAATGTATTATAACTGTGGTTACAATTATTCATGAGATCATAAAGTGCATTACAAAGCATAATTAATGACAAACGAGTCATTACTCACACCTTGTGTACTTCAGCTGTAGGCTGATGTCCAAATGTTTTTGAAGAACCTTAACGCCGCTTTTTTCTATTTAACGATGTCTATCAAGTTCGGAAAGTTACTAAAACATCATAAAAGTTTCATAAAGCATCATAACAGTAGTGTAAGAGTAGCAGTTGCATGATAAAGAAGCTGAAAATGAATAAATTCCAGATTTAAAGTTTCTAAAGTTTACCCGGTGTGGTTTGCGATTGAATTTACGGTGCTGTAATCGATTTAGTCCTTTTGCAACTTCCACCAGACTAAATTACACCGTTTACATGCCTTCAAACACACACAATCCACTTGCCAAAAATATCAAAACGCTTACAAAGATTGACATTCAGAGAGCGTTTCTGTTTGGCTAAGAAGCACAAGCCGACTTATTTAGAAGACACACATTTCAGCAATTCCTGAACAGACATTTGGGAGATTTTATGCATGCTACTCCAAAATAAATGGCTTACAGCTCCTTGCTTCGTATGAATACCAATTAGGTTGATTCTCTTATCTGTGTTCCTCAGGTGAAGTATGATTTCCTGTACGATCACCATCACGTGTGCTGTCAGGAGCGCTGGCATTCACTGGCGCACCGTCAGGTTTACTCCACCTTCATCATGGTGGCGCTGTTCCTGCTGCCACTGGCCGCCATGCTCCTCCTCTACAGCCGCATCGGCATCGAGCTCTGGATCCGCAAACGCGTAGGAGACTCTTCCGTCCTCAGCACCATGAACCACAGAGAGATCAACAAAATCTCGAGGTACACAGAAGCGCCAAAACATGTTCCCAACCTATTTTACTTCCATGATGTGATGCATTTACAAATTAAACCTAAAATATAATGCCTACAAAATTATACAACTTTGGGCACATGCAATGACATTTCACCCAATAGCATTACGTGTTTCCTTACAATCAAAATCCAGTGGATACAATCAATATGCAAACACTTTACTTGAAGCCTTTATGCATTATGTAAGTATTCATAGTGCATGTTGTAATCCATTATGTTTTCATAAATAATCCATTAATGGTTGAATAACCAAAATTGAATGCATTATACTTTCTAAAGATGCAACCATGAGTATTATAATGTATTATAACTGGTTACAATTATTCATGAGATCATACAGTGCATTATAAAGCATAATAAAAGCATTACAAAGGCTTCAAGTGTTATCAATATTATTTTTAATTCAGAAGCTCATCACTTTACATAAGAAAAATGCATTGAGTGAATGCGACGAGTTTCTCTATGAATTGTGGTGATCAGTGTTGGGGAAGATACTTTTAAAAGTAATGCGTTACAATATTGCGTTACTCCCTAAAAAGGTTATCAGGGTTTCTATGGGTCTTGAAGTCTTAATTTGACCTTCCACAATTTAAGGCCTTAAAAATGTCTTAAATCGGATCAGAAAGTCTTAAATTCAATATCATGGCATTAAATTAGGCGATACAGAACACGTGGACGGAATTGCAGAATCCATTCATAAAAATTGAATTTACTGTATAATGCAGAATGTCACGGAATGTCAAATTTAAAAGTAGCTCAGTCACTTAAAGGGACAGTTCACCTAAAAATGACAATCCTGTCATCATTTACTCGCCCTAATGTCGCTCCAAACCCGTAAGACGTTCCTTCATCATATAAAGCCCATCCATCCATCCATCCATCCATCCATCCATCATCTTCCGCTTATCCAGGGCCAGGTCGCGGGGGCAACAGTCTAAGCAAGAGACGCCCAGACTTCCCTCTCCCTAGACACTTCCTCCAGCTCTTCCGGGGGAATACCGAGGTGTTCCCAGGCCAGCCGGGAGACATAATCCCTCCAGCGTGTTCTAGGTCTTCCCCGGGGTCTCCTCCCGGTGGGACATGCCTGGAACACCTCCCTGGGAAGGCGTCCAGGAGGCATCCGAAACAGATGCCCGAGCCACCTCAGCTGGCTCCTCTCGATGTGGAGGAGCAACGGCTCTACTCTGAGCTCCTCCCGAGTGACGGAGCTTCTCACCCTAACTCTAAGGGAGCACCCAGCCATCCTGCGGAGAAAGCTCATTTCGGCCGCCTGTATCCGGGATCTTGTCCTTTCGGTCATGACCCACAGCTCATGACCATAGGTGAGAGTAGGAACGTAGATCGACCGGTAAATCGAGAGCTTCGCCTTACAGCTCCGCTCCTTCACCACGACAGACCGGTACATTGACCACATTACTGCAGAAGCTGCACCGATCCGTCTGTCAATCTCCCGTTCCATCCTTACCTCACTCGTGAACAAGACCCCAAGATACTTGAACTCCTCCACTTGAGGCAGGAACTCTCCACCAACCTGAAGCGGGCAAGCCACCCTTTTCCGACTGAGAACCATGGCCTCGGACTTGGAGGTGCTGATTCTCATCCCAGCCGCTTCACACTCGGCTGCAAACCGTCCCAGTGCACGCTGAAGGTCCTGGTCTGAAGAGGCTAACACGACAACATCATCCGCAAAAAGCAGAGACGAAATCGCGTGGTCCCCAAACCGGACCCTCTCCGGTCCCTGGCTGCGCCTAGAAATTCTGTCCATAAAAATTATGAACAGAACCAGTGACAAAGGGCAGCCCTGCTGGAGTCCAGCATGCACCGGGAACAAGTCTGACTTAATGCCGGCAATGCAGACCAAGCTCCTGCTCCAGTCGTACAGGGACCGAACAGCCCTAAGCATACTCCCAGAGCACCCTCCATAGGACGCCACGAGGAACACAGACGAATGCCTTCTCCAAATCCACAAAGCACATGTCCAGAGGTACTGTCCCCAACAGCCACGCGATGGTGCAGAGGCGTCAGCCAAGACAGCCCCACAACATCCAGAGACTTGAGGTACTCAGGGCGGATCTCATCCACCCCTGGTGCCTTGCCACCGAGGAGCTTTTTAACTACCTTGGTGACTTCAGCTTGGGTGATGGACGAGTCCACCTCCGAGCCCTCGGCCACTGCTTCCTCAATGGAACACGTGTCGGTGGGATTGAGGAGATCCTTGAAGTATTCCTTCCACTGTCCGACGATATCCCCAGTTGAGGTCAACAGCTGCCCACATCCACTGCAAACAGTGTTGGTAGGGCACTGCTTCTCCCTCCTGAGGCGTCGAACGGTTTGCCAGAATCTCTTCGAGGCCAACCGATAGTCTTTCTCCATGGCCTCACCGAACTCCTCCCAGGCCCGATTTTTTTGCCTCCACAACTACCCGGGCTGCAGTCCGCTTGGCCTGCTGGTACCCGTCAGCTGCCTCAGGAGTCCCACAAGCCAGCCAGGCCCGATAGGACTCCTTCTTCAGCTTGACGGCATCCCTTACTTCCGGTGTCCACCACCGGGTTCGGGGATTGCCGCCTCGACAGGCACTCAATATCACCAGACTGCCTCGGGACCCGGTCGAAGCTCCGCCGGAGGTGGGAGTTGAAGATCTCTCTGACAGGGGACTCGGCCAAACGTTCCCAACAGACCCTCACAGTACGTTTGGGTCTGCCAAGTCTGTCCAGCTTCCTCCCCCGCCATCGGATCCAACTCACCACCAGGTGGTGATCAGTTGACAGCTCTGCCCCTCTCTTCACCCGAGTGTCCAAGACATACGGCCGGAGGTCAGATGAGACGACCACAAAGTCGATCATCGATCTGCGGTCTAGGGTGTCCTGGTGCCACGTGCACTGATGGACACCCTTATGCTTGAACATGGTGTTCGTTATGGACAAGCTGTGACTAGCACAGAAATCCAATAACAACACCGCTCAGGTTCAGATCAGGGGGGCGTTCCTCCCAGTCACGCCCCTCCAGGTGTCACTGTCACTGCCCACATGGGCGTTGAAGTCCCCAAGTAGAACGACGGAGTCTCCAGTCGGAGCACTTTCCAGCACCCCTCCCAGAGACTCCAAGAGGGCCGGGTACTCCGCACTGCTGTTCGGCCCGTAGGCACATACGACAGTGAGAGACCTATCCCCGACTCGAAGGCGTAGGTAAGTGACCCTCTCGTTCACCGGGGTAAACTCCAACACATGGTGGCTGAGCTGGGGGGCTATAAGCAAACCCACTCCAGCCTGTCGCCTCTCACCATGGGCAACTCTAGAGTGGTAGAGAGTCCAGCCTCTCTCAAGAAGTGTGGTTCCAGAGCCCAAGCTGTGCGTGGAGGTGAGCCTGACTATCTCTAGTCGGTACCTCTCGACCTCCCGCACAAGCTCAGGCTCCTTCCCCGCCAGCGAGGTGACTTTCCACATCCCTAAAGCCAGTTTCCGTGTCCAGAGATCAGGTCGTTGGGGGGCCCCGCCTTCGACTGTCGCCCGAACCACTATGCACCGGCCCCTTACGATCCCTCCTGCAGGTGGTGAGCCCACGGGAGGGCGGCCCCACGTCGCTCATTCGGGCTGAGCCCGGCCGGGCCCCATGGGGGGAGGCCTGACCACCAGGCGCTCACATGCGAGCCCCAACCCCAGGCCTGGCTCCAGGGTGGGGCCCCGGCTGCGCCATGCCGGGCGACGTCTCGGTCCTTGATTTTGTTCTCCTCATAATGGGTTTGTGAACTGCTCTTAGTCTGGCCCATCACCAAGGACCTGTTTGCCTTGGGAGACTCTACCAGGGCCATATAGCCCTGGACAACATAGCTCCTAGGATGATTCGGGTACTCAAACCCCTCCACCACGATGAGGTGACAGTTCAAGGAGGGGCATATAAAGCCAGAAAAATTAAAACAAAATAAAAATTTTATTGCATGCACTGCAAAAAATGATGTTCTTCCTCAGGATTTTTGTTTTCTAGAACAAATTCTAAACATCCTTAGATCAAGATACATTTACTTGACATGCAAAATGAAGAAATTGAACACAAAGTGAGTTCATGCTTAAAACAAGAACAAATATCTGTCATTGTGTATGAAAATTACTTTTTATTTGAATTAAGTTGATTTTTCTGAACCCATTGGCAGATATTTGCTCTTGTTTTAATCATAAAATCACTTTCACAAGATTTCTTCTCAAACTTTAAGCTACTTTTTGTCAAATTAATTAAAAAGTAATGGAGATCTGTTGGAAATTGTATTTTCGAACTGTATCAATAATACAACTCATTGTGTGCTTAGATATTTACATTTAGAGAACATATTGATGTGTGATGTTCCCTTCAATTTATTCCTTACATTTTCTTTAACTGGTCTTAAATTTACCTCCATAAAACCTGCAGAAACTCCAGTTTTGCGTTACTTTTTCTCACCTGGGCTGAAAAAAAAAATGTTTTTTTGGCAAATGTAAAGGCCCTTTAACACCAAAAGTGAAATGAATAAGCCTTGGGCTGAAGAAAATGCAAATTCCAGCTTGTACAGTAGAGGGCGCAAACCTTTCAAAAAAATGCAGGGAAGAAAGATCAACACTTCAGCTATAAAAAAAAAAAAAAAAAAAAAAAGAAAGAAAAATATGATGTTAAACTGGTCATTTTTGCTTATTTTTATGGTTGAATTGGATCATTGAAGGTCAGCAGGAAAGATATCGGTTAATAAAGTGAGATTAAGTACATAAAGTATATTTGTATTGCTTAACATTTAATTATTGATTTCTCAACACTGGGACAGGAGAGCTGTCAGTCAATACATGGGGAAACAAAGTAACTTGCATTACTTATATGAAAAAGTTACTTTTTCTGTTGTGAATTTAAAGGTAATGCGTTACTTTACTAGTTACTTGGACAAAGTAATCCGATTACGTACCTTGTGTTACTTGTAATGTGTTACCCCTAGGGTTGGGTACCGAACTCTGTACTTTTAAGGGCACCGACCGAATTACGTCGGTACTACCGAGTACCGATTCACATTAAATCAATCAGTACCAAATTTCGGTACCTGAGAACCCATCTGGTGATATAGACTAGTGTGTGAATATTAAACCGCAAAAATACGAATCCTGCGTGTCTCTGTGTGAATGAATGGCGCAGACGCACGGTTTAATTTACCTCTCACACACACAGAATCGCGTGTGCCGTTCACGTGTTTCCATCTCATACGAGGACATGAAAGCATGAACTTCATCTCCAGAGCCGCTCTGAGAGTCACTTCATGAGCATTTTACCATTTCATTTGAGAAAAACTACCGTCATATCATAAACACACAGAAACTCAAAGGTCTTCACGGCAACCCGTCAAAATAAAAGTCTGGTTTAACTTGACAAATATATTACTGTTACAGTAGAATTTAGATACGTCTCAATGTAATAATACTAACACTAATGTAATAATAAATTATCAAAACTTTATTTTTTAAGTAATAAATCCACATTTTTCTTCTATGTTTTAATTTTACCAGTATAAAGCTCAGTTGTGCAGCACTTTTGACAAAAAACTTTGTTTAATTAATTTATCTTTTAATTTAATGTTTTATGTCTTCATTTGATTACCAGAAAATACACAACACAGAATTTGTGGGAAATCTTTTCATAGAAATAAAATTAAAAAGAAAAAAAAAAAAATAATATGGTTGTTTTTATGAATTCAATGAATTAAGTAGCTAGTAGCCTACTATTTATAGGTATATATTACAGTAAACAAACCTCACAAACAATGGCAGCTCTTGTCAATAACACTTCTATAAATGACCTACAGTTTCTGCACAGTTATTGATGTAAACATCCCTAAAGTACAGAAAAAAAGGTACCGTTGGGTACCGGTACCAGTTAAAATGTGAACGATGCCCAACCCTAGTTACCCCCAACACTGGTAGTGATATTACAGTAACGCTCCTTTTTTTCCATGTTCAAACAGGAAGAAGAAACGTGCCGTGAAAATGATGATCACTATTGTGCTGCTGTTCACCATCTGCTGGGCACCGTTTCATATCGTGCACATGCTGTTCGAGTACAGTAAGTGTGTCATGGCCATTTACTCCGGTAATCGGCATGTCAATGCGCTTGAGTAAATGACTTGAGTACTGAATGCGTTCAGACGCATCCGTCCTGATACAATCCTCTCGCAGCAGCTCCACGTGAATGAAGTCAATTGCAGAAAAGTAGTACATTACTTACAGTGGGGAGAACAAGTATTTGATACACTGCCGATTTTGCAGGTTTGCCCACTTACAAAGCATGTAGAAGTCTGTAATTTTTATCATAGGTACTCTTCAACTGTGAGTGACGGAATCTAAAACAAAAATCCAGAAAATCACATTGTATGATTTTTAAGTAATTTGCATTTTATTGCATGACATAAGTATTTGATACATCAGAAAAGCAGAACTTAATATTTGGTACAGAAACCTTTGTTTGCAATTACAGAGATCATACGTTTCCTGTAGTTCTTGACCAGGTTTGCACACACTGCAGCAGGGATTTTGGCCCACTCCTCCATACAGACCTTCTCCAGATCCTTCAGGTTTCGGGGTTGTCGCTGGGCAATACGGACTTTCAGCTCCCTCCAAAGATTTTCTATTGGGTTCAGGTCTGGAGACTGGCTAGGCCACTCCAGGACCTTGAGATGCTTCTTACGGAGCCACTCCTTAGGTGCCCTGGCTGTGTGTTTCGGGTCGTTGTCATGCTGGAAGACCCAGCCACGACCCATCTTCAATGCTCTTACTGAGGGAAGGAGGTTGTTGGCCAAGATCTCGCGATACATGGCCCCATCCATCCTCCCCTCAATACGGTGCAGTCGTCCTGTCCCCTTTGCAGAAAAGCATCCCCAAAGAATGATGTTTCCACCTCCATGCTTCACGGTTGGGATGGTGTTTTTGGGGTTGTACTCATCCTTCTTCTTCCTCCAAACACAGCGAGTGGAGTTTAGACCAAAAAGCTCTATTTTTGTCTCATCAGACCACATGACCTTCTCCCATTCCTCCTCTGGATCATCCAGATGGTCATTGGCAAACTTTAGAGAGGCCTGGACATGCGCTGGCTTGAGCAGGGGGACCTTGCGTGCACTGCAGGATTTTAATCCATGACGGCGTAGTGTGTTACTAATGGTTTTCTTTGAGACTGTGGTCCCAGCTCTCTTCAGGTCATTGGCCAGGTCCTGCCGTGTAGTTCTGGGCTGATCCCTCACCTTCCTCATGATCATTGATGCCCCACGAGGTGAGATCTTGCATGGTGCCCCAGACCGAGGGAGATTGACCGTCATCTTGAACTTCTTCCATTTTCTAATAATTGCGCCAACAGTTGTTGCCTTCTCACCAAGCTGCTTGCCTATTGTCCTGTAGCCCATCCCAGCCTTGTGCAGGTCTACAATTTTATCCCTGATGTCCTTACAAAGCTCTCTGGTCTTGGCCATTGTGGAGAGGTTGGAGTCTGTTTGATTGAGTGTGTGGACAGGTGTCTTTTATACAGGTAACGAGTTCAAACAGGTGCAGTTAATACAGGTAATGAGTGGAGAACAGGAGGGCTTCTTAAAGAAAAACTAACACGTCTGTGAGAGCCGGAATTCTTACTGGTTGGTAGGTGATCAAATACTTATGTCATGCAATAGAAAAAAGTTCAGCCTTCTTCTGAAACCCACAATCACTGTTAACAACCCAGATGATTGATCATTAGACTAGTACCACTCACAGTGCACAGGGTTAAAAAGGTCAAATGTTTCCACTCTATTTGATTGCATGCCTCTCGCTACTCGATCATAACAAGACACGAACACAAGTCCCTGAAAATATTACAGTTTATGTTCTGGGTGACTAAAAATAGGCGTCTTAAACCAGGCACGTTCCAGATGTTTGATAAGCAGGTCAATTGGTGGTTGTGGCTGCGGCTGATTCGGATCTACAAATAGCTTTTATCGCATTTTGTCAGGTAAGGACACAGTGTGAAGCTCTATGGATGCGATTACTACAGACCTGCAAACTCACAAGAGGTGAACAAGGTCACATGTTTACGAAGTAAATAGTTGTAGGGAGTACTGATAATAAGTAGAATATTTACATTTTCCCTATAAAAATGAGGGTTTTTGCCCATTACTGTTGTTAATAAAAGTTAATTTTATCTGCATATCAATTCAAGCTCAGTGCCTCACTGTTTAATTTCCAATAAACATGTAATATTATTAGTAACTGCACTAAACAAAATGCAAAACAATAGTAATTTTATGATTAAATTGCTCTCACTGCTCTTTAGTGTTAGTCTGGAGCCCTGTTAAATGACATTTTCAATCAAAATGGCAAATTTCAATGAAAAACGACTAGTTTGCAGGTATGTTACTGCATAATTTCAGTCACACTCATCCTTTAGCTAGCAAAAATGACCAGAAAACACATTTATCCACTTAGCATTAGCATGCAACGCTGTGAATAAACATTTAAATATACATTAACACTTGACACGTGTTAATGAGACTGATGTAGGGATGCACAATTTGGGGTGGGGAAAAAAAAAATACAGATTTTCTGTGATATAATATAAAAATTATACACAATTTGGCCAAAATGTTGTGATTATTTACATTTACGCATTTATCAGACACTATTACCCAAACTTACTTACAATAAAGGAGCAAAAACAATTCATCACATATTTGCAGAATAACATGCCACTTGCAGTAAAAAGATACAGTAGATTACAAATCATATATTAATATGGCATTACAATATTTATTATTAATAATAAAAGTTACTAAACAAAAGAATATTTTACTGTAAAATAAATATGAATTATAATTTTATTTTACATTACAACTGTATAATTACAATATGAATATTTATGACTGTCTTAATTTTCAAATGTTAAACCATCAAAATGGACAGAAAACAGCAGGGAGCTCTTAAAGCTTCTCTTTTGCTAACACTGGAAAGCAAATCTTTCAGGGTTCAAAAATCAAAATCTTTTTAATCCTTAAAAGCAACAATTAGAGCAACTTTACAGAGGAAGTAATAAACATTTGACTTTTAAAGTCTCTGTGAGGATTGTATTGTGAGCGTCTGATGTTACTGTAAACGGCCATATGATAAAAGTTTAAATACAGTGGGGAGAACAAGTATTTGATACACTGCCGATTTTGCAGGTTTGCCCACTTACAAAGCATGTAGAAGTCTGTAATTTTTATCAGAGGTACACTTCAACTGTGAGAGACGGAATTTAAAACAAAAATCCAGAAAATCACATTGTATGATTTTTAAGTAATTAATTAGCATTTTATTGCATGACATAAGTATTTGATCACCTACCAACCAGTAAGAATTCCGGCTCTCACAGACCTGTTAGTTTTTCTTTAAGAAGCCCTCCTGTTCTCCACTCATTACCTGTATTAACTGCACCTGTTTGAACTCGTTACCTGTATAAAAGACACCTGTCCACACACTCAATCAAACAGACTCCAACCTCTCCACAATGGCCAAGACCAGAGAGCTGTGTAAGGACATCAGGGATAAAATTGTAGACCTGCACAAGGCTGGGATGGGCTACAGGACAATAGGCAAGCAGCTTGGTGAGAAGGCAACAACTGTTGGCGCAATTATTAGAAAATGGAAGAAGTTCAAGATGACGGTCAATCTCCCTCGGTCTGGGGCACCATGCAAGATCTCACCTCGTGGGGCATCAATGATTATGAGGAAGGTGAGGGATCAGCCCAGAACTACACGGCAGGACCTGGTCAATGACCTGAAGAGAGCTGGGACCACAGTCTCAAAGAAAACCATTAGTAACACACTACGCCGTCATGGATTAAAATCCTGCAGCACACGCAAGGTCCCCCTGCTCAAGCCAGCGCATGTCCAGGCCCGTCTGAAGTTTGCCAATAACCATCTGGATGATCCAGAGGAGGAATGGGAGAAGGTCATGTGGTCTGATGAGACAAAAATAGAGCTTTTTGGTCTAAACTCCATTTGCCATGTTTGGAGGAAGAAGAAGGATGAGTACAACTCCAAGAACACCATCCCAACCGTAAAGCATGGAGGTGGAAACATCATTCTTTGGGGATGCTTTTCTGCAAAGGGGACAGGACGACTGCACCGTATTGAGGGGAGGATGGATGGGGCCATGTATCGCGAGATCTTGGCCAACAACCTCCTTCCCTCAGTAAGAGCACTGAAGATGGGTCGTGGCTGGGTCTTCCAGCATGACAACGACCCGAAACACACAGCCAGGGCAACTAAGGAGTGGCTCCGTAAGAAGCATCTCAAGGTCCTGGAGTGGCCTAGCTAGTCTCCAGACCTGAACCCAATAGAAGCTGAAAGTCTGTATTGCCCAGCGACAGCCCCGAAACCTGAAGGATCTGGAGAAGGTCTGTATGGAGGAGTGGGCCAAAATCCCTGCTGCAGTGTGTGCAAACCTGGTCAAGAACTACAGGAAACGTATGATCTCTGTAATTGCAAACAAAGGTTTCTGTACCAAATATTAAGTTCTGCTTTTCTGATGTATCAAATACTTATGTCATGCAATAAAATGCAAATTAATTACTTAAAAATCATACAATGTGATTTTCTGGATTTTTGTTTTAGATTCCGTCTCTCACAGTTGAAGTGTACCTATGATAAAAATTACAGACCTCTACATGCTTTGTAAGTGGGCAAACCTGCAAAATCGGCAGTGTATCAAATACTTGTTCTCCCCACTGTATACACATCTTTGGTAATTGACTCAATATGAGCTGTCCATATACCTGACGTTAAAATAAATCAATTCACCGAAATCAAAATCCCTGTCCATTATTCATTCAGATGACCTGGAGAAGAACTACGACGAGGTCACGGTGAACATGATCATCGCTGTGGTCCAGGCCATCGGCTTCTCCAACTCCTTCAACAACCCCATCGTCTACGCCTTCATGAACGAAAACTTCAAGAAGAGCTGTGTCGCCACGCTTTCCGCTTACCTGCGGCGTCCCGGCCACCAGGGCGGCGCCGTCCCGCGGCCGAACCCCAGCGTGCACTTCTCCAAACACCTCAAAACGGAGGCGTTCGGCAGCAACGACAACCTGCACGCGCATCAGAACCGAGTGTTGTCCTCTTCACACGGCAATCTGGAGATATCCACGGTGCTCGCAGAGCAGAAAGTCAAAACCGCGTCATCCCAGCTCCCTTCTGCCTGCTCCTGTGTGAAATAAACTCAGACGAGAGCATAATCTCATTTGCAGAGGATCCCAGACATTGAGGTGTTCTTGAGATGATCTCAGCACTGCTGTCGGATGAGTTCAGGAGACGCAGACAGAGAAAAAGAAGTCCTAGCTGTTTACGATGGGAACCTTTAACAGACTGACCTCACATTGTTCGGTCATTTTAGACCAATTTTTTTTGTTGACATTTTAAAAATCGCTACTTCATCTGAATGGTACAAAACTCACTTTTGCAGCAGTTGCTATGCGACCACACACAAAAAATTTTTGGACTTGATTGGAAAAAGCTAAATTGTATTTAAAAAAAAAAAGTCACTTGTGTTGTTTGCAGTCAGAAATACGCAAAAATACAGAGAATTTTTGTGTGTACAATCTACAAATCAGCCACGATGCAGAAAAAAAGCGCACAGCAATGAAAGGGTGACACACTAAAATATCAAGAGTGCAAAATAGACACTCTATTAAAACACACACTCACTTACACACACACACACAAATGAACTGGTGTGGCTGTAACAATATGGCAGATTGAGCCAGAAGACTCAAATACGAGGATAAAATCAAGTTGATTAAGCTCTGATAAAGCATTCCTGTTCATTTTTGTTACATTTTTACTGAATTTTGATGTTATGTGTAACAAAATGTCTTTCTCTGTGTTCAGGTTTGACTGTTAAACCTGTCTATTTATGTCCAAATCCAAAACTTAATAAATAAAATAAGTATTTATGTCTAAAACCAACTAGAGAATTTATACGCCTTTTTATATAGAACGATATACTGCTTTAATTAAAAAGTAATACAAAAAATTGTTGGTATCATTTTCAATGGGAAAATGTGATATTTATTGCATAAATATTAATTATAGTGCTGTCAAATCGATTAATCACATCTAAAATAAAAAGTTTGTGTTTACATAATATATGTGTGTGTACTGTGTATAATTATGTATATATAAATACACACACACACACAGGTATGTATATATTTAAGAAATATTTGCATGTTTATACTGTATATATATATATTTATATAATTTATCATATATAAATATAAAATTTTTCTTAAATATATACATGGTGTGTGTTTATATATACATAATAATAATAATAATAATAATAATACACAGTACACACACACACACACACACGTATTATGTAAACACAAACTTTTTATTTTAGATGCGATTAATCGATTGCCCGGCATTAATTAATTAGCACCATGAAATTCTCCAAAAATATAAAAGAAAAACATTACTGAACAAAAATATATTACATTGACTTTACTGAAAATAAAAATAAAAAGTTGCATGTCAGGTGTTCGGTCACTTTTGATCGCGAACAACACAAGTGTGGAATATTTTTTTTAATTATTTTTGTATTTCGTTTTCATTTTCGTTTTCAGTTTTAGTCATTTTTGTCTTTTTTTAAAATGTCTAAAGTTTTTTATTAATTTAGTTTTAGGTATTTTAGAACATAAATGAGAAATGTTGCCTTGGCAACTAGATTAAAATACGTTTTTAAGTAACGAAAATGTTTATGGTTATAGTTTTAGGTAACCGTAATAACCTTGAAACGTGAAACTTTTTGTTTTTCCAAGTAAACAAAGTTTTTCAGGGGAACACAAACGTTTCGCAAAAGTATTTAAATATAGATTTTTTTGACATGAGGGTGAATAATGACAGAATATAATTTTTTCTCGTAATGTATAATACATTATAAAATGTATTCATAATGTGCGCTGAAATGCATTGCATCTTTACATCAACAATTGCAAGCAAAGTTAAAATGCATTAGAATATTTGCAGATTATATCTGAAATTGGTTGCTTTATGTTTTAATGCATTATACTTTCTAAATGAATAGATGAGTATTATAATGCATTGTAACCACAGTTATAATACTTATCTATTAATTTAGAAAGTATAATGCAGAAGACGCTGTAAATACTCCACTGGCAGATCAAAGAACTGATTCATTAGTGTGCACTTTATATATTCATATGCTCAGATATGATAAATAAACGCTTTATTCTTTTCGAACGATTAGAAGCATTTGCGACGAACAGCTGGGACTGTTGAATTATTCACGCTAATGACAATGAACTAACGATTTGGAAACATTTGTGCATCGACAGGATAAAAATGTGCTTGTTAAAACAGTGTCTTCTGTAATAGATTAATGCTGGATTTCAGATGTGTTTTAAGGGCACTTACATGCTCTGATGGAGAGGAGAGCGTGGGAAAGCCGGTCAGGTTGACATCATGCGTGATGACGTGATGGAGCATCACCTTCACAAACCCGTCGCTCTGTGTCTGCGATGGATCTAAGAGACCTTGATGTCTAACAGCATGCGACGCTCAGGCTCTCAAACTGTGAACTTTTAATAATCAGGGTTTCTGTGGGTCTTGAAGTCTTAATTTGACCTTCCACAATTTAACGCCTTAAAAATGTCTTAAATTGGAGCAGAAAGTCTTAAATTCAATATCATGGCATTAAATTAGGCGATGCAGAAAACGTGGACAGAACTGCAGAATCCATTCATGGATGGAATTTACTGTATAATGCGGAATGTCACGGAATTTGTCAAATTTTGTATGAATAAATCAAAATTAGCTCAGTCACTTAAAGGGACAGTTCACCTAAAAATGCCAATCCTGTCATCATTTACTCGCCCTAATGTCGCTCCAAACTCGTGAGACTTTCCTTCATCATATAAAGCCATCGAGTCTCTTCAGAACATCTGGAACAATCCGCTTGATTCATATGGATCAGTTTTAGGATCTCTTTATGAACTTTCTGAAGCGTCAGTGGAAGTTGCTTAGACTGTCAATGGAGGGACAGAAATCTCTCAGATTTCATTAAAAATATCTTCATTTGTGTTCAGAAGATGAACGAAAGTCAGTCAATTTAATTTAACCATTAAAGCAGAATCCAGAAAAATTAAAACAAACTATAAATAAAACAGATTTCATAGGGCCCTAAATTAAATTGCATGCACTGCAAAAAATGATGAGGATTTTTGTTTTCCAGAACAAATCCTTAAATCAAGATACAATTTAATGACATGCAAAATGAAGAAATTAACTCGTTTTCTGAAAAAAAAAAAAAATAAAAAATAACAAAATGAAGTGAGTTTATGCTTAAAACAGGAACAAATATCTGTCACTGGGTATGAAAATGACTTGCATTTGAATTAAGTTGATTTTTATGAACCCACTGGCAGATATTTGCTCTTGTTTTAATCATAAAATCACTTTCACAAGATTTCTTATCTCAAACTTTAGGCTATTTTTATTTTTTTATTAATTAAAAAGTAATGGAGATCTGTTGGAAATTGTATTTTCGAACTGTATCAATAATACAACTCATTGTGTGCTTAGATATTTACATTTAGAGAACATATTGATGTGTGATGTTCCCTTCAATTTATTCCTTACATTTTCTTTCCTTCACAAAACCTGCAGAAACCCTAAATAATGCACAAAAAATAAATGAAGTGATGCTGATGTTGTCGTAATGTACATTTTATTCACACCTGATATATTTACATGATACATGGATGTCAACCATACCTGTTCTCAGCAGCCGCTCAAAGAAAATGAAACAAAAACACACTTTCGGTCACATAAATTACATCTAGTATAATAGATTTTGGGTAAATACTACTATTATTATTATTTTTTTTTTTTATAAATACAAGTGCCTTATTTAATCTTAATCTAACAACCAGATAAGAACATAATCAACAGGGCCGAATGTGTGCAGGGATCAACATAACGGCCCAAGAGTCTATTATCATAAAGATAATAACAAAAACATCAGTCATCTCAGTCTTGAAAGTGATTCATTCATTGAATCATCATCATCCCTGCAACTTATTCCCACCGTCTCATGGGAAAAACCGATTTGGCAAGGCAAAAACCCTGAAGGCACAAAACGATGTGAAGGAGCCGCAGAACAGCTGGAGATCTGCAGTAAACGCTCATTACGCGCGGCATCAGAGCCATCCGAACACAAGGCCGTGGGTGGATCATGGGGCCAAAGGGATGTGGAAATCAGGATTGTCGAAGAGCAAAGGCCTGCGCGGGGGTTTGGGGTCCTTTGTGGAGCTGTGCAACAGTTTAAAGAGTCCAGTGCCGATATTCATGGGGATTCCCATTATAATGCACTCGGACACACCTGCAGAACACAGGAAGACAGAGGGATGAATGACATTCAAAAACAGGCCACACACACTGCAGTTAAAGGGTTGGTCGACCCAAAAATGAAAAATATCCCATGATTTACTCTCCCTCAAGCCATCCTAGGTGTATATGGCTTTATTCTTTCAGAACACAATCAAGAGTTATATTAAAAAATATCCTGGCTCTTCCAAGCTTTATAATGGGAGTGAAAGGAGGATGAGATGAGCTATAATCTATAAATCACTGGCTAGAAAATTTTTTTTTTTTTATTTGATTCAACAGAATTTATTACAGAAACTTTTAGGCTTCAACAGCCCTGAGGGTGAATAAAGGACAGAATTTTCGGTTTTGGGTGAACTATACCTATACCTCATTATTAATATGGAAATATGAATAAAAAAAAAAAAAATAAAAAAAATGAAATGATCCTCTAAATAAGAAACTAAAACTGTCAGTAGGTGGCGTAAATGTCTAACTGAGTGAGTCATTTCATTTGATTCATTCAAACGGCTGAATCATTCAGGAATGAAGTAAATGGCTCTCTTATGAACGAGTCATTGAATCATTGATTCACTCAAAACTTTTCCATTCAGAAACGAAACACCGTCGTGTGGCTCGGAGACGCACAACATTCTGCTCTGGCTTTAGGTAATATTTTCATTGTCACAACTGAGCAAAACCAGACAATACTGTGTAAAGTATATCACAATATTAACTTAATTTAAATGTGTTATGCTTTCCCATAACTAATTAAATTAACATGTTAAATCGACAGCCCTAAAATATATACTAAAATATAAATATTAACGGGGTCATATGATGCAATTTTAACATGTCATTATTTAGAGTATTAGAGGTAGCAGGATAGGTTAACATGCTTTAATGCTCAAAACATTTTTCACATACTGTACATTATTTCCAGTACATTTATTTGATTTCTACAAAGCCCCGCTTTCTGAAAAGCCCAGAGTGCTCTGATTGGCCAGCAGACCCAAACACCTCCAGCCAGGGCTGTAGTCAAGTCCACCTTTGTCGAGTCCAAGTCAAAGTCCAAAGAGGTTCGAGTCCAAGTCAAGTCCGAGTCAAGTCCAAAGAGGTTCGAGTCCAAGTCCAAAGAGGTTCGAGTCCAAGTCCAAAGAGGTTCGAGTCCAAGTCCAAAGAGGTTCGAGTCCAAGTCCAAAGAGGTTCGAGTCCAAGTCCAAAGAGGTTCGAGTCCAAGTCAAGTCCAAGTCCAAAGAGGTTCGAGTCCAAGTCAAGTCCAAGTCCAAAGAGGTTCGAGTCCAAGTCAAGTCCAAGTCCAAAGAGGTTCGAGTCCAAGTCAAGTCCAAGTCCAAAGAGGTTTGAGTCCAAGTCAAGTCCAAAGAGGTTTGAGTCCAAGTCAAGTCCAAAGAGGTTTGAGTCCAAGTCAAGTCCAAAGAGGTTTGAGTCCAAGTCAAGTCCAAAGAGGTTTGAGTCCAAGTCAAGTCCAAAGAGGTTCAAGTCCAAGTCAAGTCCAAGTCCAAAGAGGTTTGAGTCCAAGTCAAGTCCAAAGAGGTTCGAGTCCAAGTCAAGACCGAGTCCAAATGAGACAGTCAAGAGAGAGACCGGGGAAAAAAAAAAGAATCCTCTTCAAGACCACGTACTTAACTATTGATCATTTATGTGATGCGAGAGACAGCATATCTTCTATTCTAAGATAATCATTTTGCATTATATTTGTAATGATCAAAAAGCATGTGCAGAGTAACACTGGATCAAATTAGGCATTTTATTTACTTTAGGTATAGCAATTTCACTAAAGTCACAAAGCTGAAACTTCACATTTCAGTCTTTTTATTAGTGCAACAATCACATTCTGGGTTGCCAATGGAAAATTTAACAAATAACAAGCAACACCAGTGTCACTAAAAATGTTCCCATTCTTGATTTTATTAATTATCCTAAAGAATCCATAGTACAAAGTAACCAAAATAATAAGGAGCATTTTCAACAGCCCTCCCAAGCAAGGCTGTGAAGCAATAAACGAACACCTTCAGGTGTGTGTGAGAGTGAGTGAGTGAGTGAGTGAGTGAGTGAGTGAGTGAGTGAGTGAGTGAGAGTGAGAGTGAGAGTGAGAGTGAGAGTGAGAGTGAGAGTGAGAGTGAGAGAGAGAGAGAGAGAGAGAGAGAGAGAGAGAGAGAGAGAGAGAGAGTGTGTGTGTGTGTGTGTGTGTGTGTGTGTGTGTGTGTGTGTGTGTGTGTGTGTGTGTGTCCGCGCTCATGAGCGACAGAGAGAGCCAGCTGCCGGTCAATGAAAATACAATTCATCTTTCAGCCCTAATTTCTAACCTATGAAAAGACTCCCGCTGCTCGCCGAGATTGTCTGTGGCCAAAATGAAAATGACTGATTTCTCCACGCAGCGCACACATGCATAGCCAGGCATATGACGCAGCCAGGCGACCAATGGCAATGCCCATTCTAGATGGATTGTGAATTAAACCAATAACATAACCCGTTTTCTGAACAAGCGCGAAAAAAAAAGCATATATTGCAGGACTTGGTCGAGACCAACTAGAACATTTGGCGAGTCCAATGACCAAGTCCGAGTGCAAATACCAACGAGTCCAAGAGACATTAGAAAAACGTCTCGAGACCGTACTCGAGTACTACAGCACTACCTCCAGCGTGTGTCGGAAATGTAACACCCTAATAAATCGTGAGCTTCAGCTACCACAACTTTAAGCAATCGTAAACACAGTTAATAACGTCGTCGGTTTTACCGTATCAGTTCGAGTCGGATTCTGAACATGCGGATGATCAAGTCGATCGCTTTGTGGGACACTATGAGCATTGTAACTTTGCAGATCGTATACATGCACAAAAAGGACAACATTAAAAAGCATCATATGACCCTTTAATTATTCAGGAGTGACATGCTTCATTGGATTCTTCATGAGTCACTCTTGAGTCTATGGCAGCTCATAGAATCGCTTGCGGGAAAGTTATAAGATTTGGCACACAGATAGAGGACAGTCTGAACTGTAAATTTGGAGTCTCTAACTCAATCCCTCTAGCGCCACCAACTGTCCAAAGTTGCACTTACGTTTGTGCTAATAACTTTTGAACCGTAAGTGCTAGAAACAAAATTCGATTTGACGATTTTAACCCATAATTTTTGGTAGTGTCAATGTTTGTGCATATCGGATAAACCGTCTAGGAAAATTGAACCAGATCATCTTCAGTCAATGGCAACAGAACATTATGGAATTCAAGTTGATTCATCAAAGTGTTTTTGAATAACGCGCAAACGGATTTTACGTAGCGCTTGTGAAAATAGACATAAGGCTGTATCTCCGCAATGCTTTATCGTATTCTGACCAAACTTGGTACAGATCACCACAAGCATGACCTGAGGCTGTATGCTGCATTTCGGTGCAGTGCCACCTATTGGTCCGGAGATACAAAAAATATGGCTATTTATTCTTATAACTTCTGAACGGTTTGCCCAAAAATCACAAAAGTTTCCATATCGGCCATTTTGGACATCAGCCATTTTGAATTTTGTAGTAAAATGCTGTATTTCATGAGTGCTTAGCGTATTGTTACGAAACTCGGTATGGGTCATCAGCACGATGCCCTGAAGGAGCCTGAGAAGTTTCAAGCAAGCGCCAAATCAAAATCAAATATTCACATGCTTATAAGTTATAACTTTGGATTTGGTTGCCTCTTTTTCACGGTAGTCACAGCTTTAGATTCCCGAATCCTTGCCAAGTCCAACGATACCAAACATGCTAGGTTTGCCTTATGGTTTGTTCAACGTTGTGATTTAGCGTTTCAACAACTTTCACGAATATTTTCATAAAGTCCAATTGAGACAAATCCACCGTAGGAAAATCAGAATCATAGCAGGTTGACTAAATGTTGGAAGCCAAATGTCAACATTTTGATAGTAATTGGCAAAAAAAATGCAATCAAAGTCAGGTGTGGGTCATTTTTTATGTGTTCATAAATATAAATGTCTATAACTCCTAAACGAAATGAGATATTTTCACCAAATTTCACTCTGAGGGGGCACTCTGAGGACACACAAACTGTGCCACTTGGTGGTGCTATAATTGAACAAAACATGAAATTGGCTCTATACAACTCAATGTATTTATGGGTTTTCAACCTTTTTGCTTAAAATTGTCTCCAAACGTCTTTACTCATGTTTGCAGTTGCTAGATTCCTTGTTTGTTTCTGTTGTGCTTGGCCCCTGCTTGCAGCTATATTTATTTATACATGTTTCTGCTCATCACTCACCGCACACCGAGTCTTTCTGTCCAAAATACGCTGCATCAAACAGATGATCCGCTGTCTTCTCAAAGGATGCCAGCATGAGAACGCTCTCCTTCATCTTAGCCAGACCGAAGCGAGTGATGCCTAGAATCTCACCCTATGGCCCACAAGAGTCATTGAGCCATTGAGTCATTGAATCATATCATTATAGAGAACAGCACGTAATCCTTCAGCCGCTCACCTTATAGGACATGAGATCCGCCAGCAGCATGACGTGCCTGCGGTCGATGCTCATACCGTGGTTTACCATGGTATACTGGATCTCATTAATGATGGTCGATCTCGCTGCTTCGATGCCTAACGTCTTCTCGACCTGATGAATGCAGACAGATCCATCACAGACTCTACACACAGATATCAGGCCCTATTGGCAAATTATGAATGAATAAATCAAAAGTTGGGCTGTACAATTAATCAAATTATGATATGGACTGGAGTCTGTCAGTGTTTCACCATTTCACTTAAAAAAAAAACTGACATAAAATACACACACAGAAGCTCAAAAGGTCTTCAATCTTGACAAGCCGTCAAAATAAAAGTTGTTTAACTTGAAATTATGACAAAGATAAAGTATTAATATTGTACAGCAGAATGTAATAATAATGATAAAATGATGAAAACTTTATTTTTTTAAGGAGTGTCTCAGTTTAAACAGTAAACATCTGTTGTGCCAAAAAATAAAATAATTTCTTTTTAAATGTAATCAAATAAAAAATTTAACGGTTAAAGTTTTATGCCTTCATTTTATTAATAATTGATAAATAATTGATAATACATAAATAATAAAAATTGATACATTTAAAAGAATAAATAAATTAATACATTTTAAATAAATACATTTTTTGAAAATATAAAACATTTCATAAGGACTTATTATTGTATGAAATTAATAAATTATTACATTTTTATGAATTCAATTGATTATAGACATGCTTTTTGATATTAAAATATAAAGCAATGAAACAAATCAAAAATTTTGGGGGAAATAAAGCAGATTTTATAGGGCCCTAAAACATTTTTGGGTTAAACTTTTAATAAATTGCTATTTTATGTTTTTTCATTACTAAAATTTAATTTAACCATTAAAACGGAATGCCGAAAAATTTAAATGAAAAAAAAAATAAATAAAAACAAAACAGAATGTGATAAACAATAAAACAGACTTCATAAGGCCCCACAGATACGAGTAAACATCTCCAGACAATATACAAGCTGAGCAATAATGTAAAGGGTTCATTGCTGATTGTCACTCAAACATTGCAGTGCATTTTAAACCGATGTTTAAAACGCTCAAGGAAACATTAAAGCTACACTGTATTTTTTCGCCGCTAGAGGTCTTTGATTTCTCATTTTGTTCCAAAGTCTGCTTGCCATGGTCCGTAATGTTTGAACGAAACTACAACAACGGCCGATAGACGTTATGCAGTTGTCCACGACTGTTGCCATGGTTTCTACGGCAGTAAAAGCGGAAACCGAGGGTAACGCGGATATGACGGCATTGACAGGCGACTCCCTCACACGTCCCGGATCCTTGGTTAAAAGCGCAATTTTCTCACGATTTACAAATAGTTGGAAACATTTGGGATATTGTAAGTACTCAACTGAACAAAATATACAACACTGGCCTAGTGGTTTTTGGATATTTTACTGCAAAAATCTTACATATTGCACCTTTAAGAAATCTGAACATCTTCCCCAAGTGACCAGTAGCTCTAACAGAGTCAGGCTGGACTGTGGGCGGCTGGTACCTCATACGTGTTGTTGGATGTTGTTCTGTTGCCGTTGACGCCGTGTGTTGCCATGACAGCCCTGAGATTGTCTCCCTCCACCAGCAGTTTGAACTTCTGTTTCCCGCTCTGCTCATCAATGTGAATGACGGCACGCGCCACTTCAGGGATGCCCTGGACCACCACCTACAATCATAATTGCGATCATAATTCCCTTAAAATGAACAGAATTAGATTGGCTAATTAAACTGCATCACATGTTCTCTAGATATTATTGAACATCATATCGCTATTATGTCAGAGTATGGGAGTCTGTACAAGTCCAAAACGGGCCTGTCAGTGACTGACCTTAGGAAGGTCCTGTTTGAGCGACTGCAGGACGTAGTACATGGAGCTCTTGCTGTTTTCTCTCGGAGACACACAGACCACGGCCTCTCCGTGAACTGCGATATCACCCGGCTTCACCCGCAGCTTCGACGTGCAGATGGAGTATCGCACGGTCTCTGCGTTCACCTGAACCGAACAAACAATACGACTCTATAAACCTCTCTGCAGATGATCCTCATGGTGAAAAAAATGATATAAAAATGTGACACAAAAACACTGATGCTTGAAGAATCATTTTGAATCATTCTGTCTAACAGGTAATTATGATCAAATCTGCCGTTACCTCCAACCTCAGGAGACGAATCCTCTCCAGGGACAGTTTCACCAGGATGAAACAATCATCAGGCAGGAAAACCTCCTCGATGTACTCGGAAATCTGACAGAAGCAATCAAACTCAGAGATTTATTTGAAAACAACATACTGGCTCCTTATGAATACATATAGGGGTGTGTGAGATATATATATATATATATATATATAGGCTACGATAATATGGTGATTGTTGTTTTGATGATGTGCAATCTGACCTTACATGTCTGAGCATGTACCTTACTTACAAAAACACTACAGAGCGCACGCATACACTACGTGATGTAGTCTAGTAGGTTAAACTAGTGCACTTGAGCATTTAGACTTTCACTGTGTGATTTACTCTATTAAAATGCATTTATAATGCCTTCAATATTCAAGATAAGGGGCAAAAATACCTCTGTATGTCTTTTATATTCATATTTAATATAGTTAATCAATATCGCATGAAGAGTGCCGCTTTTCTCCAAATAGCCGCATAACAAATGTGATATTGATATTATTCAACAGTTCAATAAAAGTTAATATTAAGTGACATTTTAGACACAATATTGCCTGTTTTTGCTTTATTTCACCAACGAAATAAAAAAACCCACAGGACTGTTTTGTGTCTCTGAGCAATACATGGCGGTGTTTCCTTATTGAATGAACGAATCGGTTGACCGAATGATTCAATGACTCGCACATTAAGAGAGTCAAATGCTTCGCTCCTGAATGAATCAGCTGTTTGAATGAATCGTTTGAAACTCAATGACTCACTCATTAACAGTGACTCGCTGCCACCTACTGGCGGTTTCAATTTCACATTTAAAGTATCTTTTAAATAATTTCAAAATATCAATTTTTAACATGTTAAGCCCTATTTTAACGATCTGAGCTCATGGTCTGAAGCTCACAGCGCAGGTGCACTTAGGGCGTGTCCGAATCCACTTTTGCTTGTTTAACGACGGAAAAAACAGTCGGTGCACCAGGCGCATGGTCCAAAAGGGTCGTCCCTAGTCTCTTAATGAGTCATGGGTGTGTTTTGGGCATAACGTACAATAAACCAATCAGAGTCTCATCTCCCATTCCCTTTAAAAGCCAGTTGCGCTCACACCATGGCGGATTCACTATTTACATGTGAGCGGAAAGACTGAACGCTTCTCCAGAGAGTGTGTGCTGCTGCGCATCCCTGTGTGTGTAATAAGCAGAGTGTACGTGCATTGTGCACCGCCTATAGGCACATATTACTAACACACCCTTTAAATAACACAAATAAATACTGCGCTATTGACTTTAGAGCAGGTTTGTGTTGGTCAATGGCGCAGTCGTTTTCAGTTCCTCAAAATAGCAACGCTCCAACAACGCTCCTGAACACACCTGGTTTTCAGACCAGACGCCCATGGGCGCACAGTTGGACGCGAGTACATTTGCTATTTAAACAACGTGACGCTGGACGTGAAAATGAGAACTGCGTTGGGCTGAAACTAGCAAAAACACTTGCGTCGCGCCTGGCGTTACATTGCGCCGGGTGTATGATAGGGCCCACTGTTTAAAACATCAAAACATTATTTCTGAATTTGTAACAGCAGGATAAACAGATTCATGTCCCTCTGAACTCATTAAATGGTCTGTGTAAATGATCTAAACGCCACTTCAGATGCAACTTCTGTGTTTCCTCTGCATTGCAAAGATGAATTTTGTTCACACTGATTTCATTTGATTGCTAATGACTCTATCGTGTCTGTATTATTCCAATTTAATTTGATTAAATGTGAGAATTTGACAAACGATGATGCATACATTTATTTAGGTTTTAAAAAAAATGCTTTTATAAAAGGTAAAAATGCCCATAAAAGGTAAAAATCAATTTAAACTTACTGGAAAAGATGGTTTCTGTCACTGACACAAACTGACCACCGCACAGAATATGAAGAATATCAAAACCTTTAGGAGTATTGATAAAATTCCATAAAATAGAGATATAATTTGTCAATATCACACACCCCTAAATACTTACTGTGCTGTCTATATAGTGTGAATGAGCAAAACTACATATTTCCAAAATCAAGCTTGTTGCAAGGCATTCTGGTATTGAATTCTCCACAAAAGTTGGAGAATTGGCATTGCATTCTGGGTGGTTGTCAGGGAGGCTATTTCAGTCAGGTGCATTTTAATTTCATATTGACTTTCTGAACACACCCCTAACGCAGGCCTTAGTGAACAGCACAGGTAAAAGTCTGCGTACCTCTCCCAGAAGAGTTTTCTCAATGCGTCCTTTCACCAGCCGAGCGAAGTCCGCATCATCATCGGTGTCCAGGTTGGCACTTATAATGGGCGTACTGAGACACAGAGAGACTCGTTAGGAATAAGAAGGGTTATTGCAGCCATTAATCATCCCTGAACAGCAGCAATCATGCTGACACTGCTGGACCGCTGCGTGAGGGTGTAGGCGGTCGTCCTCCTCAGCTCCGCTCCGCTCCAGGCTTCTCTGATTGACAAATGTGTTTTTCTCCTTCAGGGGTCGAGATCAAACTCTCATGAATCGATGGCACATGTGTCAGCCGCTGCGCTTACGGTCACCTGCACGTCTATATTCAAAGGGTCTTTCCTAGAATCTAAAAATGTTGTTACAGGTCGCTATTTTGTGAAGGTTATTTCTGGATTTTTGTCTGACAGGTCTGTGAGGTCGATTTATGGTTCATCAGGGTTCAGATCTGTGCTCTTGAAGAAATACTGTGGTATTTATTAATACCATGGTATATTAGATGGTAATACTAGAGAAGGATTATGCAGAATGATTACCATATTCATGTACCGTAGTATTTAAGTAGAACTCAAAGGTATATCATAGAATCGTGAGG
>CM077187.1:36840285-36925285 GCA_039654105.1 Coreius guichenoti | reverse complement strand
AAGGCCTGTTGCCCTGTTGATTACAATAAATAGGTCTAAAAATTATGTTTATTGTGTTTGACTGTTCAGTAGTGTTCATATTTACATTTAAAAAGCAGACATAAAAGTAACTTGTTACTTTCCCTAATAACTAATTACTTTTGATATACAGTAATTGGTAAAGTAATTCAATTACTTTTAAAAGTAGTAACTAGTAACTGTAACTAATTACTAATTTTCAGTAACTTGCCCAACACTGGTTATAAATATAAAAACTTCACATTTAGATTTTGTACCGCAGTATGTTACTGAGTTTCTTTGAGCTGCGCTCATTTGTTGCGATTATTCCTCATGAGGCTGCGTGAGCCTCAACCGCGCAACCTTGTCAGTACATTAAATATTATATTATTATTCACTATCTATCGCCACTTACACTAAATGAATGCAGAATCATTCTCGCGTTTTGGTGATTCCCTAGTTATTGACGTTTTAATCGGGATACTTATCCGGTCAGGCAAGTAAAATTCTCGGACAAGCATTAAAGCCCTCGTCTAGCGATCCCAGTGCTCCAAATAGCAATTAAACATCTAAAAGTATCTTTATTTGTAAGTTTTCTGAAATGAGTACCTTTACTTTGCCCATGAAAACAATCTCACTCTCGCTGACTGTCAGATCCGACGCATGCGCACAGAGACGCCTCAGAGAGCGCGCAATCCCGATATACACAGAATTACAGTACTTCAAAATATCTGTCATGGCGAGTATTCACGCAAACATTATCTGTTATGTCTTATGTGAACGTTACAAAGCATGTAGAAGTCTGTAATTTTTATCATAGGTACTCTTCAACTGTGAGATACGGAATCTAAAACAAAAATCCAGAAAATCATATTGTATGATTTTTAAATAATTAATTTGCATTTTATTGCATGACATAAGTATTTGATCACCTACCAACCAGTAAGAATTCCGGCTCTCACAGACCTGTTAGTTTTTCTTTAAGAAGCCCTCCTGTTCTCCACTCATTACCTGTATTAACTGCACCTGTTTGAACTGGTTACCTGTATAAAAGACACCTGTCCACACACTCAATCAAACAGACTCCAACCTCTCCACAATGGCCAAGACCAGAGAGCTGTGTAAGGACATCAGGGATAAAATTGTAGACCTGCACAAGGCTGGGATGGGCTACAGGACAATAGGCAAGCAGCTTGGTGAGAAGGCAACAACTGTTGGCGCAATTATTAGAAAATGGAAGAAGTTCAAGATGACGGTCAATCTCCCTCGGTCTGGGGCACCATGCAAGATCTCACCTCGTGGGGCATCAATGATCATGAGGAAGGTGAGGGATCAGCCCAGAACTACACGGCAGGACCTGGTCAATGACCTGAAGAGAGCTGGGACCACAGTCTCAAAGAAAACCATTAGTAACACACTACGCCGTCATGGATTAAAATCCTGCAGCACACGCAAGGTCCCCCTGCTCAAGCCAGCGCATGTCCAGGCCCGTCTGAAGTTTGCCAATGACCATCTAGATGATCCAGAGGAGGAATGGGAGAAGGTCATGTGGGGTCTGATGAGACAAAAATAGAGCTTTTTGGTCTAAACTCCACTCGCCGTGTTTGGAGGAAGAAGAAGGATGAGTACAACCCCAAGAACACCATCCCAACCGTGAAGCATGGAGGTGGAAACATCATTCTTTGGGGATGCTTTTCTGCAAAGGGGACAGGACGACTGCACCGTATTGAGGGGAGGATGGATGGGGCCATGTATCGTGAGATCTTGGCCAACAACCTCCTTCCCTCAGTAAGAGTCCGTATTGCCCAGCGACAGCCCCGAAACCTGAAGGATCTGGAGAAGGTCTGTATGGAGGAGTGGGCAAAAATCCCTGCTGCAGTGTGTGCAAACCTGGTCAAGAACTACAGGAAACGTATGATCTCTGTAATTGCAAACAAAGGTTTCTGTACCAAATATTAAGTTCTGCTTTTCTGATGTATCAAATACTTATGTCATGCAATAAAATGCAAATTACTTAAAAAAAAAAAATCATACAATGTGATTTTCTGGATTTTTGTTTTAGATTCCGTCTCTCACAGTTGAAGAGTACCTATGATAAAAATTACAGACTTCTACATGCTTTGTAAGTGGGCAAACCTGCAAAATCGGCAGTGTATCAAATACTTGTTCTCCCCACTGTATATGCAACCTGGACATTGGCGGCAGATGTTTAACCCAGCTTTATTTGAGAGATTCGTATTTCTGCAACAACACTCTTTAGCCGCCACTATATACACAATGCATCAGGCCCTCTCGTACAGTGTTGTTTAAATGCATCAGCCTCCTCATGCCACCTCTCATGAACAGTAAAACCACTCATTTTCCTTTATGAGAGTTGAGTGCATCTCCGCTTTTGAAGAACGCTTTAGGGGCTTTAAGAGGACAGACAGGAACTGCATCAAATGAGAAAGGAAATGTTCTGTCCCCAAGTGAAGATTGTCATTCATCATTTTTCTATTGTTTGATAAATTGTTCAATCTATGGGGTTGGATGGTCAATTCATACATTTGGGACGTGGGTAAAATCAGAGCTGTGGATCATAGTAACCATGTCAATCTGGGGAAATTACCATCATGAGCTTCATGATTTAAAGGAATAATTCACCTCAAAATGGTCATTATTTTCTCACCCTCATGAGGTTTTATTTCTTCAGTGGTGTGCGGTAGTGTTTTAAAATGAGGCAAAGTCCTCACTTTTTTTTTTTTTTTTTTTACATATCAAATGTAAATATATGTCCCTGTTACACTTCATTTTCCTGGTTAAATAAACATTAGGCTACATAAAGAAAGACCAATTACAATTCTATTTTCTATTTTTACACTAAACCAAGTAGGCTATAAATTTCATCAAGTTAGTATTTTGACGATGTAAAGTGGTGATACCCAAATGGCTTAGTTGTTTACTTACTTTTCAATTAGTCTTCAATTAGACATTTTAAGGCATCTTGCAACCCCCTGGCTGAGAACAACTGATCTAAAGTCAATTAAAGTCCGTTCCTCACACAAAGCATGATATGACTATATGTTTTATACTTTAAATGGCACCTTTTTAGTGATTATTGGAGCTGGACAGCTCCTGGTCATGGTCTGAATTCATTGTATATGGAAAAGAGCAGCGTGAACATTCAGCTAAACGTCTACTTTGTGTGTTCTACTGAAGAAATCAATTTCATACGGGTTTGGAATGACATGAGGGAGAATCTGTAGACAAAAGTGCACCGCCTCACCTCCAGAAACGTGTCTTTACAGCACAGGAAGTCTTTTCTCTTCATGATGGAGTCGGTGGTCAAAGCCAGCTCGTTTCTGCTCAGTGCAGGCTCGCCTGGACAGCTGAACACCGCCTGAGAAAACAAATCTCAGCATGAGCGCTCAGGAAGAATACACTTGGATTCAGAGCTCAGAGAGAGAGAAAATAATGTGCTAAGTGCTCTTCAGCGTTCCCATAGAGAGTGTTTCGACATCCCAGCATCCCCAAGCACCATTTCAATCAATTAGACTCCACAGAAAGTGGTAATCAGAATGTGAATGGAGATGAAAATAAGCCAGCAGTGATTGTTACTGATGGCAGATCACAACTCTATTATTTCATAAATGTCAGCTCACATTTGAGAAGAGACACCACAATCCCAGAACGCACTCTGATTGCTCATACACGAGAAGAACATCATGAAACAGGACAAACTAGACTGAAGAAAATTATGTGGTGAAAATGTGACTGGCGAATTTAGGCCCTATAATTTGCGTACTATTGTCTAGTAAAATGTACTAAAGTAGTAGTAATAATAAAAAAGTATTCATTTATTTTATATTTATTAAACAGTAAGAGATCAAGTGATTTTATCCAGCAGTTTATTTTAAATTTTTTTATTTATTTTTAAATACAAAATTTTTTTTTTTTTTTTGTAAAGGAATTGTTATATTTTCATTTGATTACATTTTAAAATTATTAATTACATTTATATTGTAAAAATTATGTTTTATGAATTTATTTGATTACCACAATGTGATAAATTTGTATTAAATCATAAATCAGACACTGTAAAAAATTTTTTTAATTAAATTAAATGTAAAAAAATAAATCATAAAACAGAAAAAAACAGAAAATCAAATAGATTTCATAGGACCCAATTATTGTTAACATTTTAACAATATATTAAAATGTTTTATGAATTAAATTGATTAGACGACCATTAAAACCATTAAAATCCAGACAAAAAAAAAAAAAATGGATTTCATAAAGAACAGCTAAAATAATTCTGTCAGAGCCGCATCAAGTTTATGGCATGATGGCAAACACTGTTGCCGTACCATCTGACCAGCCAATTTGAATATGCATAATTGCAAATTACATTTAGATGCTTTTCTGTGTGCATATTTGCATGATGACCATGTTTTACCAGACCTAATGACCTTCTTTAAGAATAATCTGACATACTCTGATGTTGTCGAGGACTCTTTTGAACTCCAGCGGTTCGTCTTTCCCCTCCATGGCCGCGGGATCGAGTCCGTCTCCGCCGTAGATGAACTGAATGATGTCACCGGTGGAGCTGCGCACCGTCAGATCGTACTGAGAGCACAAGTCCTCCAGAGACTTCACCAGACGCCTCTGTACAACACAAACACACCATTAATGCACACCAGAACTCACTCGTTTGTCACATCTCACTTCTTATAGTTTCGCAATGACATAAGGCCAAATAAGTGACAGAATCTATTTTTTATATTTGAATATAAACTGGAATATTCATAGTTTACATGCATAAATCCGCCACTAAATTAAGGCCCTATGATTTCCACGATGCAGAAAACGCGGACAGAACCGTGGAATCGTGTCATAAAAATGGAATTTACTGTATAACACGGAATTTCACAGAATTTGTCAAATTTTTGATGAATAAATAAAAAGCAGGTCAGCATACTAAAATCGAAATCGCGATATAGACTAGTGTCTGGGAATATTAACCCCTAGAGGTTGAAGATCACGCCGGCGCGACCGCCTCGATTTTTTTCTTATCAGTGCCAAAGAGACTCAAATAACTCGTCGATTTTTATCATTCAGGCAAGTGTTATACATCATTATAATCTGTTAAATTTCTACTTTTATTTGTGTACACAATAAAAACAAAATGTTGTGCTTTTTGCAAAATAAAAAAAACAAACAAGATGCGCGATCTGCAGCCTCTCTGTCAATGAAGTCAAATCTGATACTCTTCAGAAAATGAACTGTAACTTAGTGAATACTTGTCACACAAACATGAGACATATGTCTAAAGAAACGTTGAAATGTCAGGTTTTAAATAATGTAAATCAAATCGAAAACAAATATTCTCTGTTTATGTAATCTGTTTGAAAAGAGAGAGATGTCAGACGTTCGCCAGCTTCTTCATTATCCGCTAATGTGGCCACGCCCACGGAGCGCGCATTCTTTTGAAAGTCAAATACAGATGCGATCCATGCGAACAGTCAATGCCCACATCAACTCGAATAAACACATCAAGATTAGAGCATGTACTTTACATCGTTTGAGACGCGGTGAGGAATAATCCTGGAATAATTTACCTCAGAAAAAAAGCTGTTTATTTCTAAGAGCAACGGATTCAGCTGATGATTGTGAGGTAAGTTTATTCTGTTAGTGTCTTTGAATATTAAACCGCAAAAAGGCCGTTTAAATATGAATCCTGCTGCTACATAAAATGTCATAGACGTAAGACTGTTTAGACAAGATTTCTTTGGCCTGTTTTGGACAGATTATGAAGTGTTTATTGTAAAATAGCCTAGTGTCACATCAATAAAGCTTTTGTTTGCAAATTTCTGCTCAGATGCTATAAGTTTTGTGTACAATAGGCTACTTCTTGTAGCCAATAAAACGTATTTTGTTTCATATTGATGTTTAAATATTATAGCCTAATGTTTTTTTTTATTTCATCTATGTTGATTATGAAAAGTGAACAGCATGAGTAAGAAAGGACACATCATAAGATGCGCAATATGTCAGAAGACATGGAATTTGTCAGACATGATTTTGACCACTTCATTAAGTTTTGTTTTGTAGAAAGCCTTTCTTTAAAGTGAATTTCATTTTTGTATAAATTGTATCTTAATTTTAAACAATGTTTCATCAGCCAATTGCCTGGATTTAATAAATAAGCAGCAAATATAGCAGACAGTAGCCTATAATAACATGCATTGCACGGTCGTATGTCATAAATGATCCGAAACTCAAAATGATATTTGAGTATTGTGCGTATCGGATCGTTTACAAAACCAAATGATTCAGAAAATTTTTGCCATTGAAATGACTAGGGAAAAAAAGTGTCCCAATCAACCTGAATTCTCTTTGAAATCATAATTGCATTGCATTATGTTGTTTTAAATCCCAAATATTTTACTTATAACATTCATCATTACCAAATATTCAGTCATTTGTATTTACTGAATACTGAATTGTGTTCAATGTCACAATATTACTGTTTTTTTTAGCATGAGACTTATTTAAAAAAACATTAAAAATAGTCATGTCAAATCTTTTGATAATTTAAAATATAATAGGCCTTTGGCTCTCACTTTATATTGTTAACTATATTCTAAATAAACTACAACAAAATATATTCTTTCGTCCTGTTGCTTAGCTCCCTCAGTCACATTCCTGACGCAAAGGCTCATTCATTATGTGGCTCATTATGGGTTCTTTGTCTCCTCAGGTGTAAATCACAAATGTCAGAGCATGTCAAAACATGCCCCACAACTGTGCGGTCCTCTAGGGGTTAAACTGCAAAAAGACTATTTGAATATGAATCCTGCATGTCCTGCATGTCTCTTTGTGAATGAAAGGTGCAGACGTGCGATTTCGTCTACCACACACACACACACACACACACACACACACACACACACACACACACACACACACACACACACAGAAGCACGCGTGACATTCTTGGTGTTTTCAGCCTATATGAGGACATGAACTTCATCTCCAGAGCCGCTCGGAGTCACTTTATGAGCATTTTACCGTTTAATTTGAGAAAAACTATCGTCATATCATAAACATACAGAAACTTTAAAAGGTGCAGTGTGTAAATTTTAGCGGCATCTAGTGGTGAGGTTGTGAATCGCCCACCGCTCGCTCACTCCCTTTCGAAGCACAGAGAAGCTACGGTGGCTGACACAGGAAAAAGATGTTGTTGTCTGAGACAGCAGAGAGTAGCTAGCGCTCTGTAGAGCAGTTTGTCCATTTAGGGATACTGTAGAAACATGACGGCGCAAATTGGCGACTTCACTGTAAGGGGACCCGCGGTGACTCAAAGGTAATAAAAACATAACGATTCGTTAAGTAAGTTCTTTATACACCACTGAAAACATAGTTATGTATATTACATTTCTGTCAATAGATCCTCATAAAAATACTACACACTGCACCTTTAAGGTCATCACGGCAATCTGTCAAAATAAAAGTTTGGTTTAACTTGAAGAAATTGTGACAGAAATATATTACTGTTGTACAGTAGAATTTACTTCTCAATGTAATAAATGAAAACGTTATTTTTATTTAAGGAATAATAATTTTTTCCTCCATGTTTTAATTTTAACCTCTTAATTAAACTGCAGCACTTTGTTTGACGAAAAAAATTAGTTTAATTTCATATGATTAAAAGATAAATTAAATGAATGTTTTATGCTTTCATTTGATTGCCAGGAAAATTAAAATACACAATTTCTGGAAAAAAAAAAAAAAAAAAAAAAAAATCAATAAATTATTTTTATGAATTCAATTAATTAGACAAACTTTTGATTACTAAAATGTAATTAAACCATTAAAACGTAATCCAGAAAAATTAAAACGGAAAACAGAATTTGGTAAAAAATAAAACTGAAAAATAAAATACAACATATTTCATAGGGCTCTAAAACATGTAATTTTTGTTAAATTTGTGGTGTTAAATTGTAGAAGTTTCATGATTTAAATTAAGTAGACATGTTTTTTGATTACTAAAATTGAATTAAACCATTAAAATGGAATCCAGAAAACGGTAAAAAATAAAACTGAATTTATGAAAAAAAAAGAAAAAAAAAAAAGAAAAAAAAGATGTATTTCATAGGGCCATAAACACGTGATTTTTATTAAACTTTTAATAAATTGTATGTTTTGTGATTTCAATTAAGTAGACATGTTTTTTGATTACTACAATTTAAATTATAACCATTAAAATAGAGTTCAAAAAATTAAAACGGGAAAAAAACGGAATCCAGAAAAGGTTAAAATGGAATTTGGGGAAAAAATTAAACAGAATTTGGGAAAAAATAAAATGGATTTCATAGGGACCTACTAATTGCATCATTATCCACCTTATTTTGCAACGCGGAAGTACGCTGTTTTGTGTGAATGTGCAAGAGTTGATTCATTAGCCGCTATAGGTAAATAAAGTGCGGTACATGTTAAAACTGCGCTACAAACCAGTGTGTTTATAATTACCACAATACATTAAAATAATGTGGTAAGAAATACCAGTTTGCAATATCAAGCAGCATAAATAGCTGTTTTGTACAGGTAAAAATAACTGATGACACTGGAAGCCATTCAATTTACAAACGGCCAAAACAAGGTGTATACAGGAGGCAAACGCGTCTGCATCTGCCGTCGTACCTGCATGTATCCCGTCTCTGCTGTTTTCACAGCGGTGTCGACCAGACCTTCTCTACCAGCCATAGTGTGAAAGAAGAACTCCGTGGGGGTCAGACCAGAATAAAAGCTGTCCGCCACAAAGCCCTTCGCAGCAGGGAGCTGAAACATAAAAGAACAAACACATAAACATGTTGCTTTTATTCCACACAGCCTTTGGTTTGTGTCTTCTTTAACCTCAGATAAAAGTTCTGAAGTGTTTCCTCCAACCCAACAGAATCATAAAGCATGTTGAAATATTCATCACATGTCCTGGATCAACATTCAAGTGGATTTTGGTACATTGTGTGTGATTTAATGACACGATGGTGATGAAAACATTCAGTTTTTAGACAAAAAGGTGCATAAACATTGGAATTGAGCAGTCAATTAAACATGCATTATTCCTGACAAAATTACCACTTCAAAATAGGGAAAAACTAATTGTAAAGTTATTAAATAAAGTTTAAAGCTACTACTATCTATCCTGTGCAACACCACGATTGGCTTTTTTATTACAAAAAGCATTTATTTTGAAACGGACAAAGGACAAAAGTTGCTGTAATTGAAGAATCACTCATGCATACTGAGAGAAAGGGATAAACACCAAAGAAAAGCTGAAGACTCGAGTGGTTCGCTCTTACTTTGGAGTGCTTTTCAAAGTGAGGCAGCGAGCGGTTCTCAAATCCATCAGGAACACGAGAGCCGCTGATGGCCTGCTGCCCGACGCAAGCGATCATCTGTGAGATGTTGATGAATGAACCTGGAGACGCAGAGATCATTTCAGAGTCATATGTGACTCACATAAATTAAATATTATATCTATTATAGCTCCATTGGGGTGGTTTGGATGGTACCTTTGGATCCACACAGGGCCATGATCAACGGACTGTTGCTTTTGTCCAGTTCTCTCAAACACGCACTGCCGGCGTGATCTCTGATGACAGACAGCTCCTTCAGGATTAACGCCTGGACACACACATACACATCACACAGAGAAACATGGATCTAATGTGTGTGTACATGCATCTGTGTGACACCACAACGACTCATTTTGTCTCTCTCACCTCCAGAGTTTCCTCTGCGGTGCAGCCCGGCTGCTGCTGTAATCGGCCTGTCTTCAGGGCTTCAATATATTCGTCACATTTCTTATATCCAGCGTCCAGTAGTTCCTGTTTGGCCGTCAAGAGTCCCTGTCCGGGCGTCACGTCTCCGATCCCGATGGAGAAGCCTCGATTCGCTTCAACACAGAAATCATGAAAACATCACGTCCATGACTTTAAACAGTCAGTCAGTCAAGAAATACTCACACACACTAAAGAAATACTCACACTCTCACACACTAAAGACTCACTCTCTCACACACTAAAGACTCACACTCTCACACACTAAAGACTCACACTCTCACACACTAAAGACTCACACTCTCACACACTAAAGACTCACACTCTCACACACTAAAGACTCACACTCTCACACACTAAAGACTCACACTCTCACACACTAAAGACTCACACTCTCACACACTAAAGACTCACACTCTCACACACAAGACTCTCACACACAAGACTCTCACACACAAGACTCTCACACACAAGACTCTCACACACAAGACTCTCACACACAAGACTCTCACACACAAGACTCTCACACACTAAAGAATCACACACTAAAGAATCACACACACTCAAGACTCACACACTCAAGACTCACACACTCAAGACTCACACACTCAAGACTCACACACTCAAGACTCACACACTCAAGACTCACACACTCAAGACTCACACACTCAAGACTCACACACTCAAGACTCACACACTCAAGACTCACTCACACTCTCACACACTAAAGCTTTCACACACTAAAGACTCACACTCACTAAAGACTCACTCACACTCACTAAAGACTCACACTCTCACACTAAAGACTCACACTCTCACACTAAAGACTCACACTCTCACACACTAAAGACTCTCACACACACACACACACAGTAAAGACTCTCACACACTAAAGACTCTCACTCACACTAAAGACTCACTCACACTCACACACTAAAGACTCACACTCTCACACACTAAAGACTCTCACTCTCACACACTAAAGACTCTCACACACTCTCACACTAAAGACTCTCACACACTCTCACACTAAAGACTCTCACACACTCAAGACTCACACTCTCACACACTAAAGACTCACACACACACTAAAGACTCACCTCACACACACTAAAGACACACACACACACACACACTAAAGACTCACTCTCACACTAAAGACTCACTCTCACACTAAAGACTCACTCACTCACACACTAAAGACTCACTCTCTCACACTAAAGACTCACTCTCTCACACTAAAGACTCACTCTCACACTAAAGACTCACTCTCACACACTAAAGACTCTCTCACACTCACACACTAAAGACTCACACTCACTCAGACACTAAAGACTCACACTCACACTAAAGACTCACACTCACACTAAAGACTCACACTCACACTAAAGACTCACACTCACACTAAAGACTCACACTCACACTAAAGACTCACACTCACACTAAAGACTCACACTCACACTAAAGACACACCTCACACACACTAAAGACACACACACACACACACTAAAGACTCACACACACACACTAAAGACTCTCACACACACACTAAAGACTCTCACTCACACTAAAGACTCTCACTCACACACACACACTCTCACACTAAAGACTCACACACACACACTCTCACACTAAAGACTCACACACACACTCACACACACTAAAGACTCACACTCTCACACTAAAGACTCTCACACACTCTCACACTAAAGACTCTCACACACTCTCACACTAAAGACTCTCACACACTCTCACACTAAAGACTCTCACACACACTAAAGACTCTCACTCACTCAGACACTAAAGACTCACACTCACTCAGACTATCTCACACTAAAGACTCACTCTCACACTAAAGACTCACTCTCACACTAAAGACTCACTCACACACTGAAGACTCACTCACTCACACACTAAAGACTCACTCACTCACACACTAAAGACTCACTCACTCACACACTAAAGACCCACTCACTCACACACTAAAGACCCACTCACTCACACACTAAAGACCCACTCACTCACACACTAAAGACTCACTCTCACACTAAAGACTCACTCTCACACTAAAGACTCACTCTCACACTAAAGACTCACTCTCACTCAGACTAACTCACACTAAAGACTCACAGAGGTAAACGGGAGCCAGGCGGGCCAGACGTGACATGGCATCCGCAGCCTCCAGCTGACCCCAGTCTCGCAATAGGATGTAGAAAATGTTGTTCTTGGATCCGGATCCCAGAGTTCCTTTATCCAAACTGCCGCACATCAGCTCACTGTTCTGGATCACCACAACTGCACACACACATACGGGTTACATCTGAACTTTTAAAGTCCCCTTATATTAGAAAGGTTTCTCGTGCGGTGAACATTTCAGCAAATGTAGGGCCCTATGAAATTTTCCACCAAATTTCTAATTAATTGAAATCAGGAAACTTCTACAACTTAACAATTTATTGTTTTTTTTTTGTTGTTTTTTTTAAATGTTAGGGCCCTATGAAATCTGTCTTGTTTTTCAGAAATTCAGTTTAGTCTGTTTATATTTTACTGCATTTAGAATAATTAATGGTTTAATTAAATTTTAACAATAAAAAGCATGTATAATCAACTAGATTAATAAAAGTTTAACAATTTAATCATTTGTAAAAAAATAAATAAATATATATATATAAATAAAAATATAAAAATATATAAATATATATATATATATATATATATATATATATATATATATATATATATATATATATATATACATACACATATATACACATATATACACATATATACACATATATACACATATATACACACACACACACACACTCACCTAAAGGATTATTAGGAACACCATACTAATACTGTGTTTGACCCCCTTTCGCCTTCAGAACTGCCTTAATTCTACGTGGCATTGATTCAACAAGGTGCTGAAAGCATTCTTTAGAAATGTTGGCCCATATTGATAGGATAGCATCTTGCAGTTGATGGAGATTTGTGGGATGCACATCCAGGGCACGAAGCTCCCGTTCCACCACATCCCAAAGATGCTCTATTGGGTTGAGATCTGGTGACTGTGGGGGCCATTTTAGTACAGTGAACTCATTGTCATGTTCAAGAAACCAATTTGAAATGATTCGAGCTTTGTGACATGGTGCATTATCCTGCTGGAAGTAGCCATCAGAGGATGGGTACATGGTGGTCATAAAGGGATGGACATGGTCAGAAACAATGCTCAGGTAGGCCGTGGCATTTAAACGATGCCCAATTGGCACTAAGGGGCCTAAAGTGTGCCAAGAAAACATCCCCCACACCATTACACCACCACCACCAGCCTGCACAGTGGTAACAAGGCATGATGGATCCATGTTCTCATTCTGTTTATGCCAAATTCTGACTCTACCATCTGAATGTCTCAACAGAAATCGAGACTCATCAGACCAGGCAACATTTTTCCAGTCTTCAACCGTCCAATTTTGGTGAGCTCGTGCAAATTGTAGCCTCTTTTTCCTATTTGTAGTGGAGATGAGTGGTACCCGGTGGGGTCTTCTGCTGTTGTAGCCCGTCCGCCTCAAGGTTGTGCGTGTTGTGGCTTCACAAATGCTTTGCTGCATACCTCGGTTGTAACGAGTGGCTATTTCAGTCAAAGTTGCTCTTCTATCAGCTTGAATCAGTCGGCCCATTCTCCTCTGACCTCTAGCATCAACAAGGCATTTTCGCCCACAGGACTGCCGCATACTGGATGTTTTTCCCTTTTCACACCATTCTTTGTTCTCTAGAAATGGTTGTGCGTGAAAATCCCAGTAACTGAGCAGATTGTGAAATACTCAGACCGGCCCGTCTGGCACCAACAACCATGCCACGCTCAAAATTGCTTAAATCACCTTTCTTTCCCATTCTGACATTCAGTTTGGAGTTCAGGAGATTGTCTTGACCAGGACCACACCCCTAAATGCATTGAAGCAACTGCCATGTGATTGGTTGATTAGATAATTGCATTAATGAGAAATTGAAAAGGTGTTCCTAATAATCCTTTAGGTGAGTGTATATATATATATATATATATATATATATATATATATATATATATATATATATATATATATATATATATTTTATAATAGGCTACTATGAAATTTTATTTTGCTGAAATTCTGTTGTCCATTTAAATTTTTCTGGATTTATAACTTAATACAAATGTATTATCAAAAAAGGGTGGCAATCAAATGAAGGCAATTTATTTGATATTTTAAAATATAAATCAAATGAAAATTTAACAATTCCTTTTTTTTTTTTTTTGGCAAATAAAGTGCTGCACAAAAAGAGGTTTACTGTTATAAAAAAATAACGAAGAAAAATGATAATTCCTGAAAGTTCCTCCAGTCCAGCTTGTTGTCAAGCTGCACATAGATACCTTGGGAGGAGCCACATGGAGACGGTGTACAAGGGTCAAAGCCGACTTTATTTAAGGAGACTGAGGTCATTCAACATCTGCCGTCCCCTACTGTGCACCGTCTACCAGACAGTGGTGGCTAGTGCTCTGTTCTTTGCTGTGGTGTGTTGGGGAGAGGGTGCCCGTACGGGAGATTGAAACAGAGTCGACGAACTGATCAAGAAGGCTGGCTCTGTTGCAGGGACTGAATTTGATACGATCCAGCTAGTGGCGGAGCGAAGAATACTCTCTAAGCTGAGATCGACAATGGGCAACTCCTCGCATCCACTACACGCTCTTGGGATGCTTGACAACAGCACCTTCAGTAATAGACTGATTGCACCAAAGTGCAAGTCTGAGCGTAGCAGGAAGTCCTTTCTATTGACGGCTATCAGATTGTTCAATGTGCTATGAATATAACAGGACTCATTATTGGAATTGCATACATAGGTGTATTTACGTGTATGTATTTTATGTATAGGGGGATGTATGTGTATGTATATGTATGTGTATATGTGTGTATGTATATGTATGTGTATATGTTTGTACTTATGCCATCATTTGCACATCTGTTATCCTGGTATGTTAGTGCTCATTTCTTATCTTATTCATGTAAATTTTTAGGTACTATTTCTTTTCAATTTTTATATTGTAGATCGTGAAAGACTTAAGAGTGGTGCTGTGTTCTTTTCTGTGTTGAAGCTGCCGTGACAATGTAACTTCCTGTTAAGGATCAATAAAGTATCAACAAACAAAGTTTGAATAATAATAATAATAATAATAATAATAATATTTATTATTACTTTGAGAAGTACATTCTACTGTACAATAGCAATATATGTCTGTCACAGTTTATTGAAGTTAAACTGAACTTTTATTTTGGCGGGTTGTCGTGTAGAGTAGGGCTGGGCGATATGGCCTAAAAAAAATCCTTGATTTTTTTTTCACAAAAAATCTGATTTACAATTTAAATTGATTTTTTTTCCCCCCTACTTAAAATCAATCTGCAGATGACAAAGAAATTGTTCAAAACAAGTTTTAACTTTTTGTTTTTGTAAAATATTTGCGGCTTGGTAGCACATACCTGGGGTCCAAAACTTTCAGCATGTGAATAAACTCCGGCTATTCCACAGTATATATGGGCAACATATCTTTTGCAATATACATTGCGACTGCATCCGTGATCGCTTTCCCCCGGGACCCATTCTTATCATACCGGAATCCGGATACTCTTTGTAAACAGTGTGTCCCATAGGTTGAGAATTTACTTGTGGTGGTGGGCAGGGCGGAGTGGCTCAGCACGGTCTTGATGAGCGGGTTCAGAATAAACTAGTCAAAGGTTTATGAATTGATACGCAGATAAAATTAACTTATTAACAACAGTAATGTGCAGAAAATTTAAATATTCTGCTCTTATTAAATGTAGGTTACCATGTTCTTTTATAGCATCACACTGAACTGACGAACAGCTTCAGTGATTATAAAAGGGAGTGGAAATGGCTAATAAGTGCTCCTACGCCGCCACCTACTGGTTATAGTCGTAATTTCATGTCTTTTTTTAAATAAAAGTGCTTGTTTGCCACAAAGTGGCCTACACCTTTAAACTTTTAGTTTTACATATCACATTAAAAATAATATTAAAATTGGATAATATTTAGAGCTTTGAAGGGCTGGAAAAAGTGTGAAGCTCTTGAAAAGTACAAACCCTGAGATGAATAATGACAACATTTATATATTTAAAAAAAAAAAAAAAACATTTGACTTTCCACCACAATATCATGTGGTGTTACTACAGTAAATCCTACAGTAAATCCATGTGGTGTCACTACAGTAAATCCTACAGTAAATCATGTGGTGTCACTACAGTAAATCATGTGGTGTTACCACAGTAAATCATGTGGTGTCTCTACAGTAAATCATGTGGTGTTACTACAGTAAATCATGTGGTGTCACTACAGTAAATCATGTGGTGTTACTACAGTAAATCATGTGGCGTCACTACAGTAAATCCTACAGTAAATCATGTGGCGTCACTACAGTAAATCATGTGGCGTCACTACAGTAAATCCTACAGTAAATCATGTGGTGTCACTACAGTAAATCATGTGGTGTTACTACAGTAAATCATGTGGCGTCACTACAATAAATCATGTGGTGATACTACAGTAAATCCTACAGTAAATCATGTGGCGTCAATACAGTAAATCCTACAGTAAATCATGTGGCGTCACTACAGTAAATCCTACAGTAAATCATGTGGCGTCACTACAGTAAATCCTACAGTAAATCATGTGGCGTCACTACAGTAAATCATGTGGTGTCACTACAGTAAATCATGTGGTGTTACTACAGTAAATCATGTGGCGTTACTACAGTAAATCATGTGGCGTCACTACAGTAAATCCTACAGTAAATCATGTGGCGTCACTACAGTAAATCCTACAGTAAATCATGTGGCGTCACTACAGTAAATCCTACAGTAAATCATGTGGCGTCACTACAGTAAATCCTACAGTAAATCATGTGGCGTCACTACAGTAAATCATGTGGTGTTACTACAGTAATTCATGTGGCGTCACTACAGTAAATCCTACAGTAAATCATGTGGCGTCACTACAGTAAATCATGTGGTTACTACAGTAAATCATGTGGCGTCACTACAGTAAATCCTACAGTAAATCACGTGGCGTCACTACAGTAAATCATGTGGTGTCACTACAGTAAATCCATGTGGTGTCACTACAGTAAATCATGTGGCGTCACTACAGTAAATCATGTGGTGTTACTACAGTAAGTCATGTGGTGTTACTACAGTAAATCATGTGGTGTTACTACAGTAAGTCATGTGGTGTTACTACAGTAAGTCATGTGGCGTTACTACAGTAAGTCATGTGGCGTCACTACAGTAAATCATGTGGCGTCACTACAGTAAATCATGTGGCGTCACTACAGTAAATCCATGTGGCGTCACTACAGTAAATCATGTGGCGTCACTACAGTAAATCCTACAGTAAATCATGTGGCGTCACTACAGTAAATCCTACAGTAAATCATGTGGCGTCACTACAGTAAATCCTACAGTAAATCATGTGGCGTCACTACAGTAAATCATGTGGCGTCACTACAGTAAATCCATGTGGCGTCACTACAGTAAATCATGTGGCGTCACTACAGTAAATCATGTGGCGTCACTACAGTAAATCATGTGGCGTCACTACAGTAAATCCTACAGTAAATCATGTGGCGTCACTACAGTAAATCATGTGGCGTCACTACAGTAAATCATGTGGCGTCACTACAGTAAATCATGTGGCGTCACTACAGTAAATCATGTGGCGTCACTACAGTAGCTCATGTGGCGTCACTACAGTAGCTCATGTGGCGTCACTACAGTAGCTCATGTGGCGTCACTACAGTAGCTCATGTGGCGTCACTACAGTAGCTCATGTGGCGTCACTACAGTAAATCATGTGGCGTCACTACAGTAAATCATGTGTCGTCACTACAGTAAATCATGTGTCGTCACTACAGTAAATCCATGTGGCGTCACTACAGTAAATCATGTGGCGTCACTACAGTAAATCATGTGGCGTCACTACAGTAAATCCATGTGGCGTCACTACAGTAAATCCATGTGGCGTCACTACAGTAAAGTAAATCATGTGGCGTCACTACAGTAAAGTAAATCATGTGGCGTCACTACAGTAAAGTAAATCATGTGGCGTCACTACAGTAAAGTAAATCATGTGGCGTCACTACAGTAAATCATGTGGCGTCACTACAGTAAATCATGTGGCGTCACTACAGTAAATCATGTGGCGTCACTACAGTAAATCATGTGGCGTCACTACAGTAAATCCATGTGGTGTCACTACAGTAAATCCCTGTGGTGTCACTACAGTAAATCCCTGTGGTGTCACTACAGTAAATCATGTGGCGTCACTACAGTAAATCATGTGGCGTCACTACAGTAAATCCTACAGTAAATCATGTGGCGTCACTACAGTAAATCATGTGGCGTCACTACAGTAAATCATGTGGCGTCACTACAGTAAATCATGTGGCGTCACTACAGTAAATCATGTGGTGTCACTACAGTAAATCATGTGGTGTCACTACAGTAAATCATGTGGTGTCACTACAGTAAATCATGTGGTGTCACTACAGTAAATCCATCTGGTGTTACTACAGTAAATCCATGTGGCGTCACTACAGTAAATCCTACAGTAAATCATGTGGTGTCACTACAGTAAATCATGTGGTGTCACTACAGTAAATCCATGTGGTGTCACTACAGTAAATCCATGTGGCGTCACTACAGTAAATCCTACAGTAAATCATGTGGTGTCACTACAGTAAATCATGTGGTGTCACTACAGTAAATCCATGTGGTGTCACTACAGTAAATCCTACAGTAAATCATGTGGTGTCACTACAGTAAATCATGTGGTGTCACTACAGTAAATCCTACAGTAAATCATGTGGTGTCACTACAGTAAATCATGTGGTGTCACTACAGTAAATCCATTTGGCGTCACTACAGTAAATCCTACAGTAAATCATGTGGTGTCACTACAGTAAATCATGTGGTGTCACTACAGTAAATCCATGTGGTGTCACTACAGTAAATCATGTGGTGTCACTACAGTAAATCATGTGGTGTCACTACAGTAAATCTTGTGGTGTCACTACAGTAAATCCATGTGGCGTCACTACAGTAAATCCTACAGTAAATCCATGTGGCGTCACTACAGTAAATCCTACAGTAAATCCATGTGGCGTCACTACAGTAAATCCTACAGTAAATCCATGTGGCGTCACTACAGTAAATCCATGTGGCGTCACTACAGTAAATCCATGTGGCGTCACTACAGTAAATCCATGTGGCGTCACTACAGTAAATCCATGTGGCGTCACTACAGTAAATCCATGTGGCGTCACTACAGTAAATCCATGTGGCGTCACTACAGTAAATCCATGTGGCGTCACTACAGTAAATCCATGTGGCGTCACTACAGTAAATCCATGTGGCGTCACTACAGTAAATCCATGTGGCGTCACTACAGTAAATCCATGTGGCGTCACTACAGTAAATCCATGTGGCGTCACTACAGTAAATCCATGTGGCGTCACTACAGTAAATCCATGTGGCGTCACTACAGTAAATCCATGTGGCGTCACTACAGTAAATCCATGTGGCGTCACTACAGTAAATCCATGTGGCGTCACTACAGTAAATCCATGTGGCGTCACTACAGTAAATCCATGTGGCGTCACTACAGTAAATCCATGTGGTGTCACTACAGTAAATCATGTGGCGTCACTACAGTAAATCACACTACAGTAAAACTCTCAATCAAGCAGCTCCGGAGGTGAAGTTCATGTGTTCGCGTCCTCGAAACACCATGAGTGTCACGCGTGCTTGAGTTTGTGTAGTAGATAAAACACAGACACGAACAACATGCAGACTTAATATTTAAATTAAACACTTTATATTCACAGACACCAATTAATCATATAGCAATAAGCCCTATTTTTGATTTATTCATTCAAAATGTTCCAAATTGCATGATATTCCACGTTATACTGAAAATCCTATATCTGAAAATTTGGTGATTCTGTTCACATTTTCCACATTGTGGAAATCATAGAGCCCTACGAATGTAATCATAGATGATACATCGAGTGCTCAGCGTGTGTTTAAAGTGCTGCCGGGTCACTCACACGAATCATTGGAGCACAGATCCTCCCCTTTACCGCAGTACTGTTTGCCTTTGGTGCGCAGGTTGGCCTTCACTGGACAGCTTTTGCTGGGCTTTAGTATCAGACTAAAGATCTGCTTCCCCGTCCACAGCCTGATCGGCTGAAACAGAACACAAAATGTTACGGTGACGCTCACAGGTCAACATTACACTTTCAAATAAATTGCGCACAAACTCATAAAAAAAAATAAAGTGCATAACCTTGAAGGCAAGTTTCTTATCTACCTTAAAACGTCAAAGTAAATATTGCATGAGCGGTTTTATAGCTATTTTATACAAGGTTGGACATTTAAAGGGTTTATTTTGCCCATAAATAATGGGAAAAAAGTGTTATTGCAACAAGTTTGAATAGTTGAGCTTGATGCAGTTGATACTGAAATGTGTTAAAAAAATATTAGGGTTGAAGAAGGTTAGAAAAAGTATAAGATTGTTTACTTGTCTTTCCACCATACTGTAGAACATGGGTGGGGAACGTTGATCCTGGAGGGCCAGTGTCCTGCAGAGTTCAGCTCCAACCCTAATCAAACACACCTGAAGCTAATCAAGGTCTTCAGGATTACTAAAGTTACAGGCAGGTGAGTGTTTTTTTCAGGGTTGGAGCTAAACTCTGCAAGAGAGTGGCCCTCCAGGATCAACGTTCCCCACCCCTGCTGAAAAAACGCACGCACTTGCACTGCGGTTCATCTCAAATCTAATGATGCATCTATAATATGGTTTGTTGAAAATAACGTGTAAAACAGACAGACAGAGTTAGGTTAATGTATGTTTCTGTCGATGGATACACATTCTGGCTTCCCAATACATTACAACAGCGATGATCAAAAAGCGTGGACAAAACAGTCACTCTTGTATGCGAGTGTGTCTGCTCGAACATGACCCAGTCATTTATGCCGTCATCCCCGGGTGTTGATAGCGCTCGAGCGCAGGTGAGACCCGAACACCACATGATGCTATCTGTGCTTAAACCAAACTCATTTAAGCCTTGCCTTATAAACATCTAAGAGCAAGACAAGAGAACTCGCGCACGCTGAGAGAAGATTTGTGTGTGTGTGTGTGTGTGTGTGTGTACACTCATCTGAAGCGCGCACACGGCATACAAATATTGAGTTATCTTTCAAGTCTTGCGCTTGAACGGACAAATTCACACAAAAATTGTCACAATGCCCGTCTTAGCGAGTATCCTAGCAAACATAGTAGGTTTTGTCTTGAGTAAAACGTAAACAGTCGATAAAGACGTGTGTTCATGTGTAGTATGTACTCTTTCCGTGCATTATTTCTTAAAGGGACAGAAGCCTTTTCCTGCTGTCTTTGTTTTTAATGTTAATCAAACAACAAATGACAAAGAAACTCACTGCTCTTGACTGAATAGCTTTTGTAACTTCAATAATGATTAATCTATGTAATTTGGTAGGGATGCACCGATACCATTTTTTCAGAACCGATCCGATACCAAAAATTCGGAGTATCGGCCGATACCAATCCAATACCAGCGCATTTTTTTTGTTTAAATTCAATGTAGAATTTCTATACCTCAGTGTGTTGAACTTAGGGCTGCAACAACTAGTCGATAAAATCGATAATGAAAAAATCATCGATAGCGATTCTCATGATCGATTAGACGGGTCTGCCCTCTGTGCACGATAAGCTTCCACCAGTCGCGCCAAATTACAGCACTGAATAAGGCATTTTTATGGACACAATGTGCATCTAGAAATAGTGGAGTGGAAACAGAGTGAGCTGATGCGGGAAAGGTACATGATCCAAGTGCCCAAAACATGAGAATTGTTTATCTTAAGCTTCAAGCGAATGCATTAGTGTTTAACATACCCTGTCATGCGCTTTGACAGATGTGTGTGTGTCTGTGGCCTCAGCGCAAAACGTTCATTTTACAGGTTATATCCACTGATCTATATAGAGAACAGTAGTTATATCCTCATCTGTAAATGCTACTAATTCACACGAGTATTTCCATTTTGCATGAAAGCGCGTCCTGACAAACTTCACTGAACGAGCGCCGGTGCGGCGGGAGCGCGCATGCGCGTCAAACAGACAGAACGCGGTAGAGAGGGAGACAATTTATATTCAGCGCAAAAACATTCATTTAGCTGAAATATCTGCTGTTGGACGCTAAATTTAGTCTTAAAAGTCAACATTTAATTCAAGTATTTTATGAGAGTAGTGACTGTAAAGGGATAACAGCGTGTAACTGAATATAAATGTAAGACGCAGTAACAGGTACTGTGTCCATAGAGAGTGTGTGTGTGTTCCTCTTATCTGCTAACACTGATTTGTGTTTTTTGTGTTTTTGTTTTGTTTAATGTAAGGATTTAAACTTCTTTTGATTTGTAACTTAGTAACAATGTATAGCACAAACATACCCTTATGAAAATGTACCATGGTTCTATTAGATAGTAAAACCATGTTTTTGCCGTATTGATTACCATTTGTATAACCACACAAATACCATATAGTTAAACTATGGATTTGAAGCAAAACTATGGCTAATTTGTGGTTACCATGGAATAACTAGAATAAACCTGTTATTTATATATTATTATTATTTTTGTTTGTTTGGGCAGGGTGTGGAATAGTGTGTTTTGGCAATAAAAAAATAATTAAAAAAAGGTCCGATTTATCCGATTAATCGAAAAAATAATCGGCCAACTAATCGATTATCAAAATAATCGTTAGTTGCAGCTCTAGTTGAACTGATAATCACTCTTTTGTGTGTTAAGCACAATCTACTAAATACAGACAACTTCATTATAAAGAAAAACAAATGAAAAAATATATATAAATCACAATCTATGACAAAAATACTACTATAAACTAGATGGTGGATAAACTAGATTAGTGGATAATTCAGCAGCAAAAGTTACTCTAGAAAAATCACGAGTGCACAATAATTGTATAAAATCTAAACATTTAGTGGAAAAAAAACCATTTAGTGGGGAACAAATAAAAGTGAATAAGTGTAGCACTAAATCTGGTAAAATGTTACACATTGTAAAATACATTCATGAAACACAAGTAAATACATTTATAGAAATAGGGCCTATATACTAAGAAATTAAAAGACATTTATTTTAAATGTATAGCGCAGCTTTTTTAATAAGGCTGCGATATTAATAATCTTTCATTGCACAAAAGTATAATACGAAAGGCTCCCATACAGAGCGGCACAAAGTGTGTATGCACATCCCGTGCGCAGGATGATGCGCCTGAAGCAACATGGAGTCACTCCGTCCGCAGTGAAAAGTTCAAAACACAAAGGGAAGAGATATCGATGTGTAGTGTATCTATCTATGCAATATTTTATTGAGCCTTTTCTTTTAACAGTTTAAAATTTCAGTTACCGTGTGTGTGAAGAACAATACAATCTCAAGTCCAGTGTTGAGATCTAACAGACACCCGGTAGAGAGTAACACGATTTAGAAACCGCACTAAACTCCAGCCAGATAATGACATTATATGTGAAAGCATAAAGCGTGATCTACAGATCAAGCATAATAACAGGAACATTGAATCATCTTGGAGAGAGTTTCATCGTGTTGACTGTTGTAACCGAACGAGAGACACAGTTTGAAAGCTGAATGGAGAATGACTGACAGATTGACAGGGAAGCATTCACGTGAACTAGGGGTGTCGCAATATACCGGTATTGACGATAATCGTGATATTCAAAGCACGAAATATCGACATCGTGTTAATTTAGGGTGTGACAATATACCAGCATTGGCGATAACCACAATATTTAAAATGAATGGGACTCTTATGACACGTCAACGAAAGCAAAAGATTCGAGCTGCATTTTATTGACCATCAGCTCAAGATCAAAGACCGCAATAGGAGAAAGAGCGACCCAAGCACTGGTAAGAGCATTTAGTCTCATTAGTTTTAATGAAGATGATTGTGTTTTTGAGCATCTGAGGCTACTTTCAGTTTCACTGGCGGCCGTTTGCGTGTTGGCTTAATGCTTTAGTGATAGTTTGCGGTGATGCGTGTTGCAGTAGCGCATTCATATCTGACTATGTCATATTTAGCCTATAACACACTCTCACACGTTTATTTTTAACAATTTGCCAGGAGTAAAATGTATATATGTGGTTTAAACAACCAGATGCATTCACACTTCTGCGTCCCAGACCACCTTCTGAATTGATTTGTTTGAGTGATCGGATTTAAATCCGCCATTTACTCCTGATCTTTTCAAAATATGATAGATATCTGATCAGAGAAAACGAATGAAGTGAATAGGTTTAAAAAGGCCATAACTCTTGTAGCTGCGCTGAAGGAACGCGCTCGCCATGCTGCTGCGGGGACTCTGAACACCAGTCAGAGCCAGTCGACGGTTGCGTGGTCTCGTGTTGTTTCCACCAGTGCAGCACATCTCATAGTTTCTTTTAATTAATGAATGTCTATTTACATAATGTATATTTTTGTATTTGCAATCTACAAACCCGACTCCAAAAAAGTTGGGACACTGTACAAATTGTGAATAAAAACAGAATGCAATGATGTGGAAGTTTCAAATTTCAATATTTTATTCAGAATACAACATAGATGACATATCAAATGTTTAAGCTGAGAAAATGTATCATTTTAAGGGAAAAATAAGTTGATTTTAAATTTCATGGCATCAACACATCTCAAAAAAGTTGGGACAAGGCCATGTTTCCCACTGTGTGGCATCCCCTCTTCTTTTATAACAGTCTGCAAACGTCTGGGGACTGAGGAGACAAGTTGCTCAAGTTTAGGAATAGGAATGTTGTCCCATTCTTGTCTAATACAGGCTTCTAGTTGCTCAACTGTCTTAGGTCTTCTTTGTCGCATCTTCCTCTTTATGATGCGCTAAATGTTTTCTATGGGTGAAAGATCTGGACTGCAGGCTGGCCATTTCAGTACCCGGATCCTTCTTCTACGCAGCCATGATGTTGTAATTGATGCAGTATGTGGTCTGGCATTGTCATGTTGGAAAATGCAAGGTCTTCCCTGAAAGAGACGACGTCTGGATGGGAGCATATGTTGTTCTAGAACTTGGATATACCTTTCAGCATTGATGGTTCCTTTCCAGATGTGTAAGCTGCCCATGCCACACGCACTCATGCAACCCCATACCATCAGAGATGCAGGCTTCTGAACTGAGCGCTGATGACAACTTGGGTTGTCCTTGTCCTCTTTAGTCTGGATGACATGGCGTCCCAGTTTTCCAAAAAGAACTTCAAATTTTGATTCGTCTGACCACAGAACAGTTTTCCACTTTGCCACAGTCCATTTTAAATGAGCCTTGGCCCAGAGAAAAACGCCTGCGCTTCTGGATCATGTTTAGATATGGCTTCTTTTTTGACCTATAGAGTTTTAGCCGGCAACGGCGAATGGCACGGTGGATTGTGTTCACCGACAATGTTTTCTGGAAGTATTCCTGAGCCCATGTTGTGATTTCCATTACAGTAGCATTCCTGTATGTGATGCAGTGCCGTCTAAGGGCCCGAAGATCACGGGCATCCAGTATGGTTTTCCGGCCTTGACCCTTACGCACAGAGATTGTTCCAGATTCTCTGAATCTTTGGATGATATTATGCACTGTAGATGATGATAACTTCAAACTCTTTGCAATTTTTCTCTGAGAAACTCCTTTCTGATATTGCTCCACTATTTTTCGCCGCAGCATTGGGGGAATTGGTGATCCTCTGCCCATCTTGACTTCTGAGAGACACTGCCACTCTGAGAGGCTCTTTTTATACTCAATCATGTTGCCAATTGACCTAATAAGTTGCAAATTGGTCCTCCAGCTGTTCCTTATATGTACATTTGCCTCTTATTGCTACCTGTCCCAACTTTTTTGGAATGTGTAGCTCTCATGAAATCCAAAATGAGCCAATATTTTGGACATTTCAAAATGTCTCACTTTCAACATTTGATATGTTATCTATATTCTATTGTGAATAAAATATAAGTTTATGAGATTTGTAAATTATTGCATTCCTTTTTTATTCACAATTTGTACAGTGTCCCAACTTTTTTGGAATCGGGTTTGTAGTTATGGCCAATACAGCCTGTTTGCAGCATGATCTAGAAAAACTGAGCGACCACATTGCTACATTAAACTCTGTAAAAAGTTACGTTGGTCGCAGTGCCATGCACTTAATGTCTCATCTGTGACCATTCTAGGTGCACATTAAAACTGAACGAGCAGCGCACTTACTGTATGACTTCATTGGCGCCGGCGCAACGATAGGTTAAAGAGCTTAAAATACGGGTACACAAGTTAACAGGTTAAAGTATCAGTTTTGATGTTAATATTTATTCATCATACTGTTGAACTTGACAGTATTTTCTCTCTTGTTATTTCATAGGGAGTTTCAAAGAAGATGCATGTGCCCTGTGTTTATCAGTATCCAATTATGTTCATTGGGTAAAAAAGAAAAACTAAATAAACAAAGTAAAAAATAATTTGATAACTTTCCCCCCAGGGTTTCTATAGATATCGCGATATATCGATATTGTGAATTCTTTTGGCCACAATAACCGTGGTGTGAAAAATCGAATATCGTGACAGCCCTAACGTGAACTTGAATTTAATGACTTAAATATTCATCTGTACCTCACATTAAACTATGGAATGGCTTCAGAACATTTAATATAGTGCATGAAGCGTTGATGATGCTTTATAATGTTTTTGTGCCTTTTGTGGGGCACTGGGGCTTAACAATAACACAGGATATTATACGCACAGTATCGGATTTGGATCGGTCCTGTCTGACCGATACCCGATCCGGCAAATAATGGCGGTATTGGATCGGCGCATCCCTAATTTATACTGTGAAGATTATAACATGCAATGTTATTTTATATTTGATAATTTATTCAGTTGCTGTATCTGAAAACCACTGTTAGATACCTGAAAAACATTTTATTTTATTTTATCTGCATCTTTGCTCTATTGTATGTATTTGTGCTGCTGCTTGTAGTTTGATTATTTGTTCTTATTTTCTTTATTTTTATTTGACTGTTGTCCTAATTTCCCTGAACAAAGCACAAACCGAACCGTACCGAAACCGTGACCCTAAAACCGTGATAAAAACAGAACTGTGAGTAATTTGAACCATTACACCCCTAGTAGAAAGGGTCCAAATGACGTCACTTCCTGTTGTAATATGGATATCAAAACTCTAATCTAATAATTAAACAGAGCAAACAACTAACATTACGCTGTGTGTGTAGTTATGCCTTTATGAGGAGAGAATCAGCACTAAGGGGCAATTTTGTAATTTTTTCCCCCACAGTGCATCAATTCAACCTTCATGACAGACCTTGAGAATAGCAGGATGAGGGAGGGAGATCTTGATTTTCTCGTCTTTGCCCACCAGGATGGAGGCGACGATCTGACAGGCTTTGGTTCGGTCGAAGAAAGTGTCTTTGAGCGTGAGCAGGTAGGCACCTGTTACATGATACAGAAAAACACCTGAATATCAGCAGTTGAACAGCGCCATCTTCAGGCGAGACTTCAGAGAACATCAGATGCTGGAGTAAATGCTGAAATCTGATTGGCTCAGAACGCAGCTCTCACCTGTCAGGAAGTCCTGAATGGCTGCGATCAGCGGCTCACCGTTTCTGGGAGTGACCAGATTTGCCTTCGTCTATGTGAGGAACACAGAAAGTGGGATTTATTTAATTAGCAGATGCCGTACTCTCCGTAAACTGAGAACGGCTCGGTTTCTCTTTCTCACCCCCATGAGGACGAGAGCTTCAGCTTTGGCCTCTTCCGTCTGCGGCAGGTGAAGGTTCATCTCGTCTCCGTCAAAGTCAGCGTTGTACGGCGTGCACACGCACTCATTAAAACGAAACGTCCGATGAGGTTTCACACGCGCCTGGAACAGAATACAAGAGAATTGACAGCGATGAATTGACATGCGAATGGCCCCATAATTCATTTCAGTAAGTTCTACTGTATCTTACAACATTCCTTCTGATGTTCATTCATGTTTATTTGGTGCAATAACTAGTAATAAAGTAGAAGGGATGATCGGTTCGAAGCACTACAGTGATCTGTCGCGCCACATTAAAGTGTGCCAAAACAACATTTATTACTTGTTTGAAATAGACCATTTTGAAAGCTGAGACTTTGTTTCATATCAAAAGTCACAAACATCACAAAGTGTATCGCGATTATTGCAGGGCTCGACATTAAGCCTTTTCATGTGCTTGTCCTTCAGACAAGTAAATCAGTCATTCACTGTCCAAGTAAAAAATTACAATGACTACGTTTACATGTGTACCAATAATGCGATTATTTCTAATAATCCGAGTAAGGTCTTAAATCGCAATAAGATGTTTACATGACACGAGCAGAACTCTTCACTCAGTTTACATGCAATTTTTATTATTCACTAATAAGTTATACCACACTCAGACAGGCATACATTATGCATGTTACCGGCTGTTTTAAGGTGCAGTGTGTAGTATTTATGAGGATCTATTGACAGAAATGCAATATAATATACATAACTATGTTTTCAGTGGTGTATAAAGACCTTACTTAATGTACCGTTATGTTTTATTACCTTAGAATGAGTCATTTCTATCTACACACACCGCGGGTCCCCTTACAGTGAAGTCGCCATTTTGCGTCGCCATGTTTCTACAGGAGCCCTAAACGGACAAACTTCTCTACAGAGCGCTAGTCACTCTCTGCTGTCTCAGACGACGACATCTTTGTCCTGTGTCAGCCACCGTAGCTTCTCTATGTGCTTCGAAAGGGAGGGGTGAGCGTTGGGGAGGTGCAATTCACAACCTCACCGCTAGATGCCGCTAATATTTACACACTGCACCTTTAATCCACTCACATCAAATTCAAAATACATTTTATGGACATACTGGATATTAATCAGCCCCGCGATGAACATCGCAATGCTGGGTTTGCCTACGCTGTCGTCACGTTCTTTTCGCCGTCCGGATGAAGATAAGGAGCAGAGACTGCACAGCGAGTTGTGTTGACAGAGTTTAGTGATTTGGAGATGAGAAAACTTCAGAATGTCACGGAGTCCATTCATGAAGTTGTGTGAACAACGCACGGCATCCGTGTACGCCCGCGCACTTTGGTCAGAGCGGCAATATTGCGATTAAGGTGTTTACATGCCTTTTTAATGCAATTAAAAATCGGTGTACGCCACGTATGTTAATGCGATTATGCTTACTGCGATTATGAGCTTTATCGCATTGTTTTAATTGAATTATTGTGTTTACATGAGGTAAAGTTTAAATCGCAATATATTGCCAAATTCCAATTTTAATCGCATTATGAGGGTGCATGTAAACGCACTGAGTCATTCATTCAAATGATTCGTTCAAACGGCTGATTCATTCAGGAATGAGGCACTGAATCTTTGACTCAACCGATTCATTCAAACGCTGAATCATTCAGTAACACACTGTTGCTGTGAGACACGCTGTGGTTCTGCTGTGATCTTGGAACTATTTTCGCTGCTGAAACAGAACAAAAACAGTCAATATTGCATCTAAAATGTAAGTGACTTAATAATAATTACTTGTTTATTTGTAGGGATGCACCGAAATGAAAATTCTGGATACACTTGGCCGAAAACCGAAACAGAAAATTACTTTAAAATAATTATTAATTTATTTTAATTTTGTTTTTTGTATAATTGTATTATTATTAGATATTTTAATTAAATTCAATAATTTTACTGAATTTGAATTTAAAAAAAAAAAAATACAAGCCAATAAAATAAAATAAAATAAAATAAAATAAAATAAAATAACCACACTTTTATTTAAAGTAACACACAATAATTAGACAGGCCTATATTCAAATAATATTAAATACCAATATATTAATATTAGTGCTGGGGAAAAATTTATCGTGATTAATCATCCAAAATAAAAGTTTGTGTTTACATAATATATGTGTGTACTGTGTATAATTATGTATATAGAAATACACACACATGCATGTATATATTTAAGAAAAATTTTATATTTTTTATTAAAAAAAAATTATATTTATATATAAGATAAATTATATATACAGTATATACATGCAAATATTTCTTAAATATATACATGCATGTGTGTGTATTTCTACATACATAATTATACACAGTACACACATATATTATGTAAACACAAACTTTTTTTTGGATGCGATTAATCACGATTCATTTTTCCCCAGCACTAATTAATATCAATATATTATTCTTCATTCAGTTCAGTTCAAATCAGATTTAAAAGATTTATTTTTTGACCAATTATCAAAATAATGTATAGTCCTAGAAAACTATTATTATCAGAGCATGTGAGCAGAGAGAGAGGAGCGGGTCCGTGAATGAGAGGGTAGGGTCATTTTACCCCAGCACGGCTATACCATACCATATTACAGCACGGCTATACCATACCATATTACAGCACAGGCTATACCATACCATATTACAGCACAGGCTATACCATACCATATTACAGCACAGGCTATACCATACCATATTACAGCACAGGCTATACCATACCATATTACAGCACAGGCTATACCATACCATATTACAGCACAGGCTATACCATACCATATTACAGCACAGGCTATACCATACCATATTACAGCACAGGCTATACCATACCATATTACAGCACAGGCTATACCATACCATATTACAGCACAGGCTATACCATACCATATTACAGCACAGGCTATACCATACCATATTACAGCACAGGCTATACCATACCATATTACAGCACAGGCTATACCATACCATATTACAGCACAGGCTATACCATACCATATTACAGCACAGGCTATACCATACCATATTACAGCACGGCTATACCATACCATATTACAGCACAGGCTATACCATACCATATTACAGCACAGGCTATACCATACCATATTACAGCACAGGCTATACCATACCATATTACAGCACGGCTATACCATACCATATTACAGCACGGCTATACCATACCATATTACAGCACAGGCTATACCATACCATACCATATTACAGCACAGGCTATACCATACCATATTACAGCACAGGCTATACCATACCATACCATATTACAGCACAGGCTATACCATACCATACCATATTACAGCACAGGCTATACCATACCATACCATATTACAGCACGGCTATACCATACCATATTACAGCACGGCTATACCATACCATATTACAGCACGGCTATACCATACCATATTACAGCACAGGCTATACCATACCATATTACAGCACAGGCTATACCATACCATATTACAGCACGGCTATACCATACCATATTACAGCACGGCTATACCATACCATATTACAGCACGGCTATACCATACCATATTACAGCACGGCTATACCATACCATATTACAGCACGGCTATACCATACCATATTACAGCACGGCTATACCATACCATATTACAGCACAGGCTATACCATACCATATTACAGCACGGCTATACCATACCATATTACAGCACAGTAGGGCTAGTGCAAACAGAAACAAGTCTAGAGAAATGTCATGTCTGCACGCGGCGCACACACGGAGCAGAATACGGAGCAGTCGTTTCGAAGCTGTGCATCTTCAGAAGCGGAGCCGCTCGCAAAGTTACAAAACATGAGAGAGAGTGAAACCTGATCGGCGAACACGGATGGGCGGGGCGGCATATTTTCGGCCTTTTTTCTCTTTCGGCCAAAAACCGAAAATGCCATTTTCGGCCGATAATTTCGGTGCATCCCTAGTTTATTGAACTGTCATATGAAATCATTCTCGCATTTTGGTGATTCCCTAGTTATTTTTTTGTTATTGACGTTTTAATCAGGATACTTGTCCGGTCGCGCAAGTAAAATTCTTTCACTTGCCCCTTCAAAAAATCCACTTGTCCCGGACAAACGTTAATGTCAAGCCCTGTATTGGATGAGATGCACGCTATAAGCAAATGTTTAGTGACGTTGTGTTTACACATCAACTGAAAATAGCATATAGCAAATAGCAATTTAAGAATCGGGATCAGTTCATCAAAATGAAGATCAATCAAATCTGATTCATCAATGCTGTCAACCCACTTTCTTCGTGTCATCTTTAAAGAGTTGGATTTGCATCCACATAAACGCCCCGAAGAGTTTAATTGAAGAAATGAGGAATAATAACTCACGATATGAGCCATGATACTGAGTTTATGCAGAGAAGGCTGCCGGTTAAACAGCACAATGTCGCCATCGATCATGTGTCTCTCAACCACGTCTCCGTACTTCAGCTCTTGAGCCATCTTCTCTCGGTTGCCGTACTTCAGAAACCTGAAGCAAACAGCCGCAACATTCAGAAACGGTGAAGGAAGTGTGCATGAAAAACCTCATGTCACAACAAACTTGTATGACTTTCTTTCTTTGTGGACATTAAGAAATTGAAGAATGTATGAATGAAAGTAGATAGTGATTTATACCGTCAAGCTGAGGGAAGGACATCGTAACAGTATTTTTATGCTATAATTCAATATTTTGGAGCAGAATGCATCACTATTGCTTTTTTCTTGTTCGTGTCACAAAGCAACCATAGCTGTGCTTTTATGATGTTTTGAAGTCAAACAGGTTTGCGATGACTTAAGGGAGAGTAAATGATGACAGGACATTCATTATTGGATGATTTTTGAGCAAAAACGGGAGGAAAGAGAAGTGTATTTGACCTCTTCATCTGCATGTGTCTCTGCTGAATGAAATTTGCTCCCGGGTGAACTTCAGGACCGTTTCGCACCAGCTTCCTCATCAGCTCAATGTTGGCTTTATTCACCTGAAAGAAAACACACACCAACTTTAAAACAGATTCTACATTATATACTTGCACCAATTAGCATTGAAATGACCAACTACTGACCCATCAATCATGCATTACATTATAACCAAGGTTTGTGTACGAAACAGAACACATATGATATGCAAGCTATATATATATATAGCTTATGTGTATATTTTAATAGCACCCTATTATTATTATAAATAGTTCAAGTTATGAACTTTTTTTTGCCAAAAAAAAAAAAAAGGAATTGTTCATTTATTTATTTTAATTTAAATTACAATTTACAAGATTTTTAAATTGTTTAATGCCTTCACTTTATTACCACCGTTTTTGATAAATAAATAAATACATAAATACATACATACATACCATAAAGTAGTTCAAGTTTTATGAACATTTGATTTTGCCAAAAAAGGAATCGTTCATTTTTATTTTATTTAAATTGTTTAATGCCTTCATTTTACTACCACCTTTTTTGATAATAAATCATAAATCCGGAACATTTCTGAAAAAATAGAACATTTAATAGCACCCTATTATTATTATAAATAGTTCAAGTTATGAACATTTTTTTTGCCCCAAAAAAAAAAAAAAAAAGGAATTGTTCATTTATTTTAATTTAAATGACAATTTACAAGATTATTAAATTGTTTAATGCCTTCACTTTATTACCACCGTTTTTGATAAATAAATAAATAAATAAATAGTTCAAGTTATGAACATTTGATTTTGCCAAAAAGGAATTTTTAAAAATTGTTTTTAATTATAATTTACAAAACTATTTAATTTGTTTAATGCCTTCATTTTATTACCACCATTTTTTATAATACATTTTTATTAAATCATAAATCCAGAAAATTTCTGAAAAAATAAAACATTTAATAGTGCACCATTATTGTAAATAAATAAATAAATAAATAAAATAAATTGTTCAAGTTTCATGAACTCATTTGATTATGTTTCTTGACTATCAAAATGTAATTAAACCATTAATTAAATCCAGAAAAATTAAAACCGAAAACTCAAACTTTCATTAAAAAAAAACCGATTTATCTAAAAAAAAAAAAAAAAAAAAAAAATTTTTTGTTAAACTTAATAAATTGTACAAGTGTCCCGATTTCTTTTAGACATTATTTTGATTACTAAAATGTAATTTAACCATTAAAAGAAAAAACATGTACTTTGGGGAAAAAATACAAAAATACAAAGATTTCATAGGGCCCTATATAAAAAGTAACTATTTCATCAACTAATTGACTAGTAAAAATGAGTGGTTGTGAAAGCCTTATGACCCGCAGCACATGTCAGCTGTAACTGCTCTGACCTTCTCCGGGTAGGTGAGGATTTTGGCGACGTGCACAGGAACAGCGACCTCATCAATCCTCAGGTTTGGGTCGGGAGAGATGACCGTTCTGCCTGAGAAATCCACTCTCTTTCCAGACAGGTTACCACGAAACCGTCCTGAAAATAGCAAAACAAGGCAAGTTGATATGACATGGCGTCTAATGTCAAAGCAGCACAGCTGACAAATATAACACTGCCATTTCTACAGAGACTCATGGGAAAGGCTGTCGGTTCAGATTAGCCCTTGAGCTCTCAGCAGTCGTACCCTGTTTTCCCTTGAGTCTTTGCACAAAGCCGCGGGTCCATTTCTTGGGTGCCATGTTGAGCGGGATGCCCGACAGCTCGCTGTTGATGTACAGAGCGCACTGGAGCTGCAGGAAGTCCCAGTCCTCCATGATCATCTGGGTTTTGGCTCCTGACATGCGATGCTGTGGGTGTACACAAGTACAGTTATGCCACATTTACTAATTTACCCACACATGCATGTAACAACACTTTAACTAAATGAAGCCTCTAAATGATCAACATGATCAAAACTGCTGAAAAATCTGATCACACACAATATCCTACAGTCCTTCTGTCGTCTGATTGATAGTTTAGACTTTTTTAGCAAGTAAAAGGACTTTAGTATAATTGTACAAACGTCCACCTTCAGCTCATATTATCCATACATTATTTTATAGAAAAATCATGAGTATCAAATATGATCATCAGGCTTTTGACGAAGGTTTATTTGTTCATCTGTCAATCATCATTGTATTGCATTGCATTATATGTTTTACACCTAAAGAGCTTTGATCATAAAATTAAGCATTTAAATATCATCTTACTAAGACATATTATTGGCAAATATTGATATTTATATGCATTTTTGCTGCCAAAACAGCCCTGACTGCAGTTCTGATGCTCACGTGCCACTGTTGGCGCTTCCGGCGGTGGACAGGGGTCAGCATGGGCACCCTGACTGGTCTGCGGCTATGCCGCCCCATACGCAACAAACTGCGATGCACTGTGTATTCTGACACCTTTCTATCAGAACCAGCATTAACTTCTTGAGCAATTTGAGCTACAGTAGCTCGTCTGTTTGATCGGACACACAGCCCAGCCTTCGCTCCCCACGTGCATCAATGAGCCTTGGCCGCCCATGACTCTGTGGCCGGTTCACCACTGTTCCTTCCTTGGAGCACTTTTGATAGATACTGACCACTGCAGACCGGGAACACCTCACAAGAGCTGCAGTTTTGGAGATGCTCTGACCCAGTCGTCTAGCCATCACAATTTGGCCCTTGTCAAACTCGCTCAAATCCTTACGCGTGCCCATTTTTCCTGCTTCTAACACATCAACTTTGAGGAAAAAATGTTCACTTGCTGCCTAATATATCCCACCTACTAACAGGTGACGTGATGAAGAGATAACCAGTGTTACTCATGTCACCTGACAGTGGTCATAATGTTATGCCTGATGTGTGTATATTTTTATGTAAGTATCTGCTGTATAAAGATCTTTTTGATTTACATTACAAGCATCAGAATTTCATCTTACCTTTTAGCCATATTAAAAAACTAAATAGCCAAATAGCACATTTTTGGTCCTCTGAATAAAATTGAGCTGTTTTTTCCAACTTATTCTCACTATATCATACAAAATTATCCATAAAAGCTTGATGTATTACATATGATACAAAAAAAATTCGATTTTTCTAACTATTTCATATATCAGGCTTTACAGGGTTAATAAAACAGATCTCCACACAGGTGGAGAAACGGCAAACAGTTTTTAAACGACATTATTACATGTCTCTCAGGAATGCTAGATCACGATTGGTTAAAACATTGCATTAGGCGGTCAAATATTTGCATATCTTGAATATGCAAATTTGTCTTTTATTGCTCTGTGGTCTCTCTCATTTCCATATTGCAAGTTAGAACAAACCATTGATGCCATCCTGTGACTCAAAACAGTAAGAGACTGACGTACAAACGGCCTCGAAGGACTGGGAGTACGATCATAAGATAAGATTCATATGCGAGCACATCCCACTAAACAATCAAAGAGTGACAATTTGTCCAACTATTCTTTATGATTCCCCAAATTTGTTTCAGATGAGAAAAACTGCACCTGGATTTACTTATGATAAACTGGCATAGGGGAAATTACTTTATTGAAAATATTTAAATAAATCATTTGGTCTAAAATCATTCCTATTTAGCAGGCACTTTTACCCAAAGCAACTTACAAATGTCTTTACGCAACTAAAAATAGATGGAAAAGAGAGATTTCAGAGTAATTACACTAGATCTCGTTTATCACATCCATCAGCTTTATGTAAAAGCAAATGCATCCACTTCAACTGCAACAAAGCGTGCTGTAAAATTGATAATTGACAGCGATTATGAATTAATCACGTCTGCATACGGTGTGTGGAAAACATACGCAAGTCACGTCACTTTAAAATACTGAATAATGCATTTCTATGGACAAAACACATCTGATTGATCCATTAAAATAACTGATCGCATTCGTGTACGCGTTTGGCATCTCAAACGAGCCTGACGCGACCTGCGCACCTTCTTGATGACGTCGTTGAGGAAGATGATTTCCGTTAGCTTCATGGTCAGATCATCTTCATTGGTGCCTGATTTGAGGTCGCTGACAACGGAGGGCCGGATGCAGAGGGGCGGCACTAACAGGCGCGTCAGGATGAGGTCAGCGGGTTTCCCAGATTCTGGATTCATCAGCAGAAGAGGAACGTCCTCGTTTGGAATCCTCCGGAACAGGTTCAACACGACCAGAGGATTGAGGTTTTCCTGCATGACAAGGAACGAGAAGAGGAAATATAAAACAACACAGAAACCCCCCACTATCACTATCATTGCATGGATGAGCACGGTTAGTTTTCCTGTATCCTGATTGGTGGATATTAACCTGTGCTCTGGTCAGCAGTGCCTCCACTTCTTTGTTGTGTTCAATGGCGACATCAAACGACTGGAGGAAATCCGACACCATGGGATCGATGACTTTCTTCGTGGTCTTATACTTTTCATGAATGATCTTCAGCAAGCCACATTTCTTTACGGGGCCTTGAGAGACACGAGCAATGTTTCATCACATCATAATAATCAACGAAGAAGAGTGCAGTATTCATCCATCCGCTGTTTTACCGTTAAACGCGTTGCAGCTCACGCATACGGTCTTCTTCCTGCATTTGTCGGAGATCTTCTTCTTGAGTCCACGCTTCTGCAGGTACGCCAGTCCGGGTCTACGCAAGTAATCCAGAAACTGAAGCTTCTCCTCTTTGGCCAGAAGGATGTGAGAACACGTCTTACAGATCATCTGCATGAACAAGAACATAAAAGAAGAGTCACATAACTGTAATAATACGTCAATAATATAAAATAACAAACACTATCAATAAATGCTAATAAAATAAAAATACAGTAACACTTTAGTTTAGGGTCAGTTGCTTATTATCATGCATATTACTAGGATATTGGCTGTTTATTAGTGCTTATAAAGCACATATTAATACATGACCATATTCCACATCCCTTAATCCCACCCAATACATAAACTTAACAACTACCTTACTATTAATATGCAGTGATTATGAGTTTGAGGCAAAAGTCGTAGTTATTAGTGAGAATTGGACCCTGATCTAAAGTGTGACCAAAAATGCAATATAACTCATAATAAAATAGATATATGTAACATGATTTTGAAAAAAATGATTTAATAATTTACTATTTATATTATGATTTATATTGTATTATATTATAATAAATATTAATTGTTATATGTAATATATTACTGCACAAAATTATATATTACAATTTATACAGTATTATGTCATTTTATTATTTATATTTATAACTTGTATATTATTACGATTTAAATTATTGTATTTATATTTTTTATAGCGTTATTACTTGTACTATATTTATAAGTCAATAATATATTATAATCTATCAAACATCTTATATTATTAATATTTATAGTTTTTATAGTATTTTATATTATTTAGTATTTTGTTACTTTTTCCAACATTTATATGGCAATAATATACAATATTATATTTATAGTTTGTATAATATTTTATGTTGTTACTTTTTCTACATTTATAAGCCAATAATATAAAATATTTTATAATTCAATATTAATCATAATATAAATATGATATTTTTTACTAAATTATATTATACTTATGAATACAACTTATATTGTAATATTATAGTTTATACACATTTATTTATATTACAAAGTTTTTTTATAGTATTTTATGTTATAACTTTTTCTATATTTATAATTCAACAATATACAATATTATATTTATATAAATATTAAATCATATTGTAATATTTATTTATACTTTTTATAACATTTTATATTATTGACTTATTTTTATATTATTATGAGTCATAATAAAAATACATAATACAATGAAGTAAAAATTATGTAAAATAATAAAACAACATATAATAAAAAAGTCAATAACTTACAATTATTTATATTTACAGTTTGCATAGTATTTTATGTTGTTACTTTTTCTACATTTATAAGTCAATAATATAAAATATCTTATAATTCAATATTAATCATAATATAAATATGTAATATTATTTTATGTTGTTACTTTTTCTACATTTATAAGCCAATAATATAAAAATATCTTATAATTCAATAGTAATCATAATATAAATATGTAATATTTTTTACAAAATTATATTATACTTACATTTTTTTTAATATATATATATATATATATATATATATATATATATATATATATATATATATATATAAAAAAACAGTATTTTATATTATTGACAAATATTTTTACATATACATAATACAATAAAATATAACAAAAAAACATAGCATAATTTAAAAAAAAAAAAAAAAAATTATATATATATATATATATATATATATATATATATATATATATATATATATATATATATATATATATATATATATATATATATATATATAAAGAAAAATGGGGCAGTTAAATACTATATTGAATCCGACAGCAAACCTAGAGGAAAACACCATTCAGAATGTGAACTCGCCTGTAGGATCCCAACAATAGCTTTGAAGTATCCGATATGAAAGCAGGGCAGCTCCAGATCCAGATATCCATAGTGTCCGAGACAGTCAGCGAGGTTCTTCCCACAGGTTTCACAAGGTCTGTCCTTCTCACTGGTACCCTGGACACGAGACAGATGAACAAGCCTCTTTTAATCAAATAACAAGCCATTTATGTGTATTATTATGAGTGTGGTGTGTGTATTTGTGCCGTCACCATGCGGTGGTCCAGGACTCCATACTGCAGCGGTGTGTGGCTGGTGTCCTGGCTGTAAAGGTTCTTGCTGACCACCTGAATATGAGCCTGTTGTCTCATTTGCTCTGCTGATTTCATGCCAAAACAGATGTGACTTCTGATAAAACCAGAGAAACAAACATCGGTAGACTTTACATGCATGAACACATTTATATACATATGCACAGTCAGACAGACAGTTTAACAGACAGACAGCTGGCATATGTGTGTGTAAAGAAGTTCTGATGAAACATGTTTATCCTGCATGCAACCCACAAACTTACATCTTTTTGGCCACATCCGTCTCTCTAAACTGTTCCTTCACCATGACTGCGGCGCGTTCACGCAGTCAGCGTGTGAATTCAGTGAAATAAATATTAATGTGGTGATATATGCGCACAATTCCGAGTTTGATTAAGCCTTCTCTGCCACATGCAGCGTTGCTTTGACGTCCATGCGTCTCTCTCGTGAGCGCGTCACGGCGTCTCATCTGTGCGCAGCGACACCTGCCGACGGGGAGCGCGCTGAAAAATACAAAAGTCTTGTTAAAATTGTTATATTTGCATCAAAAATAGTTACTTGTGAATGAGTGTGAATTATATACATTTTGGAGTTTAGTTGTGTATGTTTGGAAAGGTTAAAAGCGATGTAGTAATGGATGTTTGCATTTTTAGACACAACCACTAGATGTCACTGCTCTCTTATTTATACACCGAAAGATATTTTAATTGTAATTTTACTTTCAATGAGACTAATGAGCACAGGAATGCCAAGCAGATGTTAATTAGCAATATTATTAGTTTATTCAAGTATCTGATTTGCACAAACTTGACACTAATTAACCCCATAATTACATTTTGTAAAATACAATTTATAAAATACCTGAGGCTAGCGAAATATCGCGAGATCGCATTTGATCTGCACATAATGGTCCAGATTATGTTTACATTTCACTCTAATAATGTGCACGGGTTTCTGTGAGGATTAAGTTTACTTCTCTTATAAGCAGACACAATTATTTAATTGATTTTCCTGTCACAATAACATACTAATTTAACACACACACACACACACACACACACATCACTCCCTCACCTGCTTGTTGCTCATTTAGGACCGAACTAAACGGCTCCTATAAACCCATTGGATCATGGGAAACGACCCGGAGAAATTAAAACACGACTGAATATAGTATTAAGTCACGAATATACAGTCCTGATGTTTTCTGTGAGTTTGGGAGAAGTAGTACCATCTTTGCTTCTGTAATGCTGGATTAGTGGCGGTTGCCAGTGAGAAGTTTAAATCACTCGTTTGCCGCCAAAACAAGAAAACCGTTGGTCGCTCTCGCGCTGTTCAAGCTCGTGTCACTGGCTGGGTTTCCGCGAATCTTTACAAAGTTTGCAAAAAAGAAAAAGAAAAGTTTTATTAACTGTTGGTTACTACGTTACCAATACCACCGTCATCTGCTCCAACAACTTGATGGAAACGCACCTTTTAAGTATTTTAAGTGCAACGCCTCTTGCAGTTCAAAAGGCTTGCTATATCCAACGTCATACGTTGCGTCAGTTACGCTTTGACGGAATATTTGATTTTATAACGTGTTAATATGGATATTTTTCTTACACAAATGCATCGCTTTGCTTCATAAGGCCTTTATTAACCCCCAGAGCCGTGTAGAGTACGTTTATGATGGATGGATGCGTTTTTTTGAGCTTCAAACTCCCCCGTTTACTGCCATTATAAAGCTTGGAAACATCAGGATATTTATTAATATAACTCAGATTGTGTTCATCAGAAAGAAGAAAGTCATATACACCTAGGATGTCTTGAGGGTGAGTAAATCATGGGGTAATTTTTATTTTAAAGTGAACTAATCCTTTAACCAAATCAAACTTGGCGCTCTTTTTTTATTGCCTTTTTTTCCCTATCACATATTTTAATAATCATTATAAATTAGGTATCATTTGAAAGACTCAAAATTCATCCGATGAAACCTGTTTTGAAATCGTACTCTGCGTTACCATGGAAATGGCTCTTTTTTAGCAGGCTCCTCCCCCTAGTGGGCGGTGTCATGTTTCATATTACACAATTTATTTTAACTATTTTATAATCAAAACTTCTCTAACCTTGACAAAATGCATATAGTAGGAAAGGTATATAGCCTATTTGAGTGTGATAGAAGTGATATTGTGACAGAAATGTATTAATTTTTGACAGGAACGCATTAAAAAAAAAAATTAAATGGAATGTGGGTGTCATTTTTGGTATTACACCTAAACAAAATCTCATAGGAACTTCAATTTTTGTGATATCAACTTCAAATTTGGAACACAGCTTGGTTAGACATATGGCAATTTTAGAGTAAAGTTTGTTTTGTAAAATATATTTTGTATAAAATAAAAATGTTTACAGTACATTTGTTTTACAGTAAACTTAATGATCATTATATTAACTTGACAGTATCAAGATACTTATAGTCTGCATACTGCTACTGTCACGAAACAGAGAAGGATTCAATTGCGAGTGAAATAAATGAGAGTTTATTCTCAAAACACAGTTTGTATACACAGTGATGGTCAGACACGATGGCAGGCTTTGATCCAGGTGACGCAGGGACGCAATGGGCGACCAGATCCATGAGACAATCCACAACGGTGAGTAATCCACAGAACAGACAGGAACAACTCGGAACAGCGAACACCAGAGGAAACGGAAGGATGACAGGACTGGACCACAGGAAACAACCAATGATCTGACAAACACGTTCTTGGATGAAAGCCACACTTTTTGACCAACGACGTAGACGGGAGGCTTTGACCGGTGGCGATCGGCCTGAGCCTTGGTGCGCGTGCCCACCCGAAGCAGAGTCTCACGGGCTCTGCTCCAAGTGTGATGACACCTCTGGACGAAGGTGTGAGCGGAGGGGACCGCGACTTCAGATTCCAGACTAGGAAAAATAGGTGGCTGGTAACCTATACTACACTCAAACGGAGAAAGGCCTGTAGACGATACTGGTAACGAGTTATGTGCGTACTTAACCCATGGGAGTTGCTGGCTCCAGGAGGAAGGATTCCTAGCGGAAGGTAATTTAGGTAAAGGAATAAAGTGAGCCGCCTTCGAGAACCGGTCCACTACGGTCAAAACGACCGTCTTGCCCTGGGAGGGTGGTGACAAAAATCGAACGCGATGTGGGACCAGGGTCTCGAAGGGACAGACAGCGGTTGGAGTAACCCATCTGGGGGACGATTGGAAGTCTTACCACAAGCACAAACCAAGCAGGCCAAAACAAAATCTCAAATGTCGCGAGCCATCCCTGGCCACCAGAATCGTTGCTCAACCAAAAAAATGGTACGATTTACACCTGGATGACATGCCACATTGGAACAATGACCCCACTGAATAACGTCGGACCGTAATCCCTCCGGCACAAATAACCGACTCGGTGGGCCACCGGGCGGAGGCGTTACCCCTTCTGAGGCCGATTTGACCTTTGACTCGACCTCCCATAGGAGTGTGGAGACAATGAGTTTCTCGGGTAAAATGCACTCGGGAGTGGACGGGCGTTCGGAGTGGTCAAAAACGTGAGATAAAGCATCGGGTTTGATGTTCTTGGAACCCAGACGGTACGAGAGAGAAATCAAAACGTCCGAAGAAAAGAGCCCACCGAGCCTGCCTGGAGTTGAGTCTTTTAGCAGATCTGATGTATTCCAAATTCTTATGATCGGTCCAGACTATAAAAGGTACCCCCGACCCCTCCAACCAATGACAGCACTCTTCCAATGCTAACTTGACTGCCAACAACTCCCTGTTACCAATATCGTAGTTACGTTCAGCTGGTGACAGGCGATGGGAGAAAAACCCACAAGGATGCGTCTTATCGTCCGAGGAAGAGCGCTGGGAGAGACCCGCACCTACCCCCACCGCTGACGCGTCGACCTCCACCACGAACTGACGTGATGGATCGGGGCAATCAGAATGGGAGCCGAAACAAAGCGGCTCTTAATTTTGGAAAATGTAGCTTCGGCTACACCAGACCACCTGAACGTAGTTCTGGGGGAGGTCAAGGCTGTCAGAGGAGGGGCTAGTTGGCTGAAGTTACGAATAAAACTTCAGTAAAAATTGGCGTACCCCAGAAACCTCTGTAGGGCCTTACGGGAATCTGGACTTGGCCAATCTACCACAGCCTTAACCTTGTCAGGATCCATGCACACTCCCTCAGACGAGACGATGTAACCTAGAAAAGGATCAGACTGTGCATGAAATACGCATTTCTCCGCCTTGACAAAAATCCCATTCTGTAGCAACCTTTGGAGTACTCGCCGGACGTGCTGAACATGTTCCTGGAGAGAAGAAGAAAATCAGTATGTCATCCAGGTAGACATAAATGAACTGATCTACCATGTCTCTCAGCACGTCATTCACAAGTGCTTGGAAGACCGCAGGGGAGTTGGACAGCCCGAAGGGCATGACCAAGTATTCAAAGTGACCCCTGGGGGTATTAAACGCTGTCTTCCACTCATCCCCCTCTCTTATGCGAACCAAATGATAAGCGTTACGTAAATCCAATTTTGTGAGGACCGATGCTCCCTGCAACCTCTCGAAAGCAGAAGACATCAACGGCAAAGGATAGGTATTCTTTACCGTGATGTTATTCAACCCTCGGTAATCAATACAAGGTCGCAGAGAACCATCTTTCTTACCCACAAAAAAGAACCCCGCCCCCGCTGGAGAAGAAGAGGGGCGGATTAACCCGGTTGCTTGAGAATCAGAAATATATTTCTCCATGGCCTCCCTATCTGGAGCAGAAAGTGAGTATAACTTGCCCTTAGGCGGAGACATACCTGGCAATAAGTCAATAGCACAGTCATAGGGACGATGAGAAGGTAGAGCAGCTGCTCGAGACTTACTGAACACTTCCTTCAGGTCGAGGTACTCCAGGGGCACGTTAGACAAATTCGCCGGCACATCCTGCAACACAGAACTAGACACAGACGGACAGGCAGACACAAGACAAGAGGCGTAACACTGATTACTCCAACCCGAGATGGAATTGTTTCCCCAGTCAACCCTGGGATTATGCTTTACCAACCAGGGATGACCGAGGACAATGGGAACCAACGGAGAGTCAGTAATGAAAAAAAAAAAATCTCCTCCGTGTGGTTCCCTGATGTGATGAGAGTGACGGTGCTGGTTCTGAATGTAATGTCCGGAAGTCCTTGTCCATCGAGTGCATTGACGGCGATCTTGTGTGTGAGTGGAGTGAGGGGAATCTGAAGGTGTAGTGCAAGTGCTCTGTCCAAAAAGTTACCTTCTGCCCCAGAGTCCACTAAGGCTTGACACTGGTGAGACAAGGCCACCCATTGCAGTCTTACCGAAAGGAGAGTAGTAGATGAAGGTTTTCCCATAGAGTGACCGCCCGTCAGTAACCTCCGTTCTACTGGCGGGCGCGGGCTTTTACTGGGTAATGGTCCAGGAAATGACCATTACCTCCACAGTACATGCAGAGGCCATTAGCCCTTCGCCGATCTCTCTCCTCCCGGGAAAGCCGAGCTCTACCGACCTGCATGGGTTCGTGATCGAGTGACGGACCGACCGCATCAACCACTCTAGCTGCTGAAAACACGGGAATCCCTGGAGCAGGTGACGGAGAAGGCCGTTGATCTCTCCGCTCCAGTCAAGCGTCTACCCTCAAGGCCAGCTCGACCAGTCCGTCAAAGCTCGTAGGCAGGTGTGTGTAGATCTCCTGTTGGATGCGGTCAGTCAACCCATGCAGGAACCTGTCCCACTGCGCCTCCTCTTTCCACTTGGACTTAGCCGCCAGGGTGCGGAATTCTATCGAGTAGTCGGAGATGGACCTGTCTCCCTGGTGAAGATCGGAGAGTTTCCGAGCCGCCTCACGCCCAGCGACCGACCGATCAAAAACCCGTTTCATCTCTTCGGACAGGGCCTGGAACGAGGAGCAGCATTGGAGTTGGTTATCCCACACCGCCGTTCCCCATTGAGCCGCGCGTCCAGAGAGCAATGTAATCACCAGCGCTACCTTCGATCGTTCAGTAGCAAACGTGAGTGGCTAGAGGGAAAAAAAAACAAAAAAAAAACACAGAGCATTTAGTTAAAAAAGCTCGACAATAGTTGGCTCACCCAAATAGCGCTCTGGTGGAGGCTGGAGACTGGAGTTCATGATAGCGGGGGGAACGGTCGGTGGGTCTGGCGCAGTGGGAACAGGAAGTTGTTGGATCCTCTTGGTGAGCTCGGACACCCGCGCCACCAAAGCCTGCACGGCGTGACCCGTGACCGCCATCTGCTCCTCTTGATGATCGAGGTGTGCGGTGCTGTTAGACAGAAATTCCTGTAGGTTAGCCGCACTCCATGATAGGTCAGATCGTTCTGTCACGAAACAGAGAAGGATTCAATTGCGAGTGAAATAAATGAGAGTTTATTCTCAAAACACAGTGATACACAGTGATGGTCAGACACGATGGCAGGCTTTGATCCAGGTGACGCAGGGACGCAATGGGTGACCAGATCCGTGAGACAATCCACAACAGTGAGTAATCCACAGAACCGACAGGAACAACTCAGAACAGCAAACACCAGAGGAAACGGAAGGATGACATAAAATAGACCAGGTAATCAAGCGCAGCAGGTGGTGATGATGATCTGATGAGCCGGCAATCAGTAGCCACGCCTCCCACTCTCACACCACACACACACACAGAGACCGAATGAGACAGCGAATTCATGACCCGTGACAGCTACTCTACAAGACTTGCATTTTTAACAGAATCTTTAACCCTTTCTGACTATTAAAAACTAGTAAAAATATAAATTATTTAATTAATTAATATATTAATTCCTCATAGATAGTCAAGATGAAAAAATTATATTTAAGTACTGTAAATATTATAAATACTGTATAGAAGACAAATTGCATAATTGATAATATTATAATGCAGAATTAGGTTTTTGTACACTTATATTTTATATATTAAGATAATTATAGTCTGCATACTGCTACTCTACAAACTTGCAGACTTGCATTTTTAACAGAATCTTTGACCCTTTCTGACTATTAGTTAAAAACGAGTAAAAATATAAATTATTTAATGAATTAATACATTAATTCCTCATAGAGCATTTAAGCTTATGCTCCAAACGCACCATAGACCTTCAGTTCTTAATGCTTTGTATTGTAATTGGACTGTAGATTTCAACAGAAAGTGATTTAATGTTCAAGTTTATGGTCTGACTCTGTAAATCTGTTAAAGGATTTGCGCACCTAGGCTTTTAAAAACCTTTTAAAACGTCCAGGAAAGCTCTGTCACTGAACCAGACAGTTAATGGGATCCAGCAGAGAGAGTAAAAGATGTTTTCAGTGTGGAATAATTCGATTTCAGTCTCTATTACAGTGAACATGCAATGATTTATTCATCTGTAGTTTGTTTATGGCATCTGTTGAGATTAAGGAAGCTTTAACTGACTAACAGGATGCCGAGCCTCATTAATGTGACTTTATCCACTATCATCGTGCAATGATTTATTGTAAATGCATTTTAAAATGAGGCTGGTTACCATACTTTGTACTCCAGTAAATATTTATTTGGTTGTTGATTTATGAGAGTCGTGCACGTTTGATCTTTGTGCAGAATCCATTCTGTGGATGAAATGATGAATAAATAAAATATGTGTTGTGAGCATGTGCATATAATGACACTGTATGTGGGGGATGTGTGGATAGGATAGTGTGTGTGTGTGTGTGTGTGTGTGTGTGTGTGTGTGTGTGTGTGTGTGTGTGTGTGTGTGTGTGTGTGTGTAAAAAATGAGTCAGTAATGGACATGGCAAGTTGAAGGAGAGGTCAGAAATATGAAAGGCAGTGTGTGTCAGAGCAGAGATGGTTATAAAAAGTCTTTTATCACGAGAGCGGACCATCTGACCATTACTGCTCCATCACAACACCCTGTGTGTGTGTGTGTGATTCATGTGTGTGTAAAGTAACTAATGATGTTTTCAAAGAGCAATGCTGTCCTGCCTAATGCTTTACAGCAACAAATGCATTGATACTTCACTGCAAAACAGCTAATATTTTAGAAGAAAAATTGCATATTTGATAATATTTTAATGCAGAATTAGGTTTTGTACACTATATATTTGATTTTTATATGGCATAAGTCCAGATAAAAAAATAATATTTAAGTACTGTAAATATAACAAATACCGTATAGAAGAAAAATCGCATAATTGATACTACAGTATAATGCAGAATTAGGTTTTTGTACACTATATATTTATTTTTTATACAGCATAAATCATAAAATATAAATAATATTTAAGTACTGTAAATATTATAAATACTATATAGAAGAAAAATCGCATAATTGATACTATTATAATGCACAATTAGGTTTTTGTACACTATATATATTTTTTTAATACAGCATAAATCATAAAATATAAATAATATTTAAGTACTGTAAATATTTGAAATACTGTATAGAGGAAATTTTGCATAATTGATTATATTATAATGCAGAATTAGGTTTTTGTACAATATTTTATTTTTATACAGCATAAGTCATACAATATAAGTAATATTTAAGTACTGTAAATATTTTAAATACTGTATAGAAGAAAATTGCATAATTGATACTATTATAATGCACAATTAGGTTTTTGTACACTATATATTTTATTTGTATACAGCATAAATCATAAAATATAAATAATATTTAAGTACTGTAAATATAATAAATACTGTATAGAAGAAAATTGCATAATTGATAATATTATAATGCATAATTAGGTTTTTGTACACTATATATTTGATTTTTACATGGCATAAGTCAAGATAGAAAAATAATATTTAAGTATTGTAAATATAAGAAGAAAAATTGCATAATTGATAATATTATATACTAATTTCTTATGTGTCAGCAAATAAATATTTATATTTTAATACAGTATTTTTTGTAAAGCTGCTTTGAAACTGTGGACTATTTTAAAATAAATAGTTGACAATAAATTCACTTTAATTTTAATAAAAATGAGATTTTTTGCAGATTTTTTAATGCATTTTGATGCTCACAAAACAGATGCTTTTATTTAAGTTATGCATCATGATACAGTACATGCATTCAAGTATATATATCACAAGACATGACCTAGACACCTGTAGTCTGTGTGTGTGTTTCAGGTAATGTCATTACTGAAGGTCCAGGTCCAGCAGATTAAGGTCAGTGTGTAAAGAGTCAATGGCATATGTTAGCGTTTAAGCTTTAGTTAGTGTCTGTTAAGCTGTAACTGTTCCGCTGCTGTATGTCCTGAAGCTTTACTGAAGATTTAGCAGTGATGAAACTGGGATTTATGCATAATTAAAATAATCACATGCTTTATATCAATGTTCATTATACCAGTGATTATTAGAATGCAATTAGGGTTCATCAAAACAAAAAAAGAAAAGATTGCACACTGACGATTTATCATTTAGCAACCATAATGTCTCAAAACATGGTTTCTGAAAGGTCAGAGTGAAGTTTAGCATGTTATCTTCATGCAGTATGATGTGATGTCACTCTCTCAGCAGCCAATCAGAGCTCAAGCTACGGCTGCACATGGAGCACCAGAGGAAGGCATCCGATTCTGCTTCCTGTGTGGCACTTTATCGCTCATTAGAGCTCAGCACACCTGCATGTGATAATATTCATAACGCCGTTTATGCTCTTAGTACACGGCAATCTGTGAGATCAGGACCTGCAGGCTATAAATAACAGCCGGAGAGGAAATATGAGCATGTATTTGCATGCTATCAGCTTCAGTGTATGAGAGAGAGTTCCTCTGACATTTAATTCATTGATTCAGATCATGTGATTAAGTGGCCCTTTGATGAACCCACATGTTTGAATCTGCTCGGCCACACCTGAGTGCAACTACACAAATGTGCTTCTAAAAGTGTATCTGCATGCAAATCATATGTTAATCTATATATATGCACACTTCAGATCAAAACAAGGCATTTAAAGGGATAGTGCACCCAAAAAATGAGCATTTTCTCATCGTTTGCAACCTTTTGTCGTTTCAAACCTGTATGACTTCTTCTGTGAAACATGAGATGTTCGTCACTATGAAGGAAAAATGAAGCGATAGGCTTGAAATCATGAAGTTGTACATTTGTGATACTTTATGGTGCTTTGTCCATTTTGAAGCTGGAAAGTTTGTCTTTCGATCTCATTCTGCTCTAACATCTTTGTGTTCAACAAAAGAAAGAAAGCCTTATGCAGGGTTTCTGCGGGACTTAAAAAAAGTCTTAATTTGACCTTCCACAATTTAAGGCCTTAAAAATGTCTTAAATTGGAGCAGAAAGTCTAAAATTCAATATCATGGCATTAAATTAGGGTCCTAGGGTGATGCAGAAAATGTGGACGGAACTGCAGAATCCATTCATGGATGGAATTTACTGTATAATGCGGAATGTCACGGAATTTGTCAAATTTTGTATGAATAAATCAAAAGTAGCTCAGTCACTTAAAGGGACAGTTCACCTAAAAATGCCAATCCTGTCATCATTTACTCGCCCTAATGTCGCTCCAAACCCGTAAGACGTTCCTTCATCATATAAAGCCATCGAGTCTCTTCAGAACATCTGGAACAATCCGCTTGATTCATATGGATCAGTTTTAGGATCTCTTTATGAACTTTCTGAAGCGTCAGTGGAAGTTGCTTAGACTGTCAATGGAGGGACAGAAATCTCTCAGATTTCATTAAAAATATCTTCATTTGTGTTCAGAAGATGAACGAAAGCCAGTCAATTTAATTTAACCATTAAAGCAGAATCCAGAAAAATTAAAACAAACTATAAATAAAACAGATTTCATAGGGCCCTAAATTAAATTGCATGCACTGCAAAAAATGATGAGGATTTTTGTTTTCCAGAACAAATCCTTAAATCAAGATACAATTTAATGACATGCAAAATGAAGAAATTAACTTGTTTTTCTGAAAAATAAATAAATAATAATAACAAAATGAAGTGAGTTTATGCTTAAAACAGGAACAAATATCTGTCATTGGGTATGAAAATGACTTGCATTTGAATTAAGTTGATTTTTTTATGAACCCATTGGCAGATATTTGCTCTTGTTTTAATCATAAAATCACTTTCACAAGATTTCTTATCTCAAACTTTAGGCTATTTTTTTTTAAATTAATTAAAAAGTAATGGAGATCTGTTGGAAATTGTATTTTCAAACTGTATCAATAATACAACTCATTGTGTGCTTAGATATTTACATTTAGAGAACATATTGATGTGTGATGTTCCCTTCAATTTATTCCTTACATTGTCTTAAATTTACCTTCACAAAACCTGCAGAAACCCTGCATATGGGTTTGGAAAAAGATGAGGGTGAGTAAATGACCAAATTCTTGGCAAATGCATATATAATGGCTTGATTCAACTCAGACCTGCATTTGTGAAACCTCATGCTTAAATCCAAATAACAGCGGTGTGCACGGCTTGAACGCATGTCTTCAGACGGGCCGATGAAGTGATCCGGCGTGTGCGTCCCCGTCCGTACACCCCCAGGCCCGCAGGCTTGTGTATATTTGCATATGTGAAGATAGCAGAAAGGCTGCATGTGCAGATAAGTGGAGACGTGCAGAAATCAATGCAGACGGTGACCTTTAACACAACTCATGACCCTTATTGTTCGGTCCTGTCTTTCATACACACACATGCACACAGTTGCTGGAAACATGCGTGTTTAAACAAAACAGTATAGTGTAATTTGTAAAATCTATGTTCATATATACAGTATATAATATATGTACAGTATATATATATATATATATATATATACAGACAATATATATATACAGCTCTGGAAAAAATTAAGAGACCACTTAACATTGAGAAATCTATATATATATATTTTATTTTTATTTTTTTACATATTTTTATTTTTATAATGCATTTAATGGGCAGAAGTGCCTGGTTCAAAGTAGCCTACCAAGTGTCACTGATGATAGATTTGATTCGAAGTGAGTGAGTGTGTGTGTGTGTGTGTGTGTGTGTGTGTGTGTGTGTGTGTGTGTGTGTGTGTGTGTGTGTGTGTGTGTGTGTGTGTGTGTGTGTGTGTGTGTGTGTGTGTGTGTGTGTGTGTGTGTGTTCCTGACGTCACCGCCCAGTCGGACTGCTGCTGCCGCGGATCTCAAACATGTTCTTTGTTACTCTGAGCTTTACACCGGAGAACCGCAAAACATGGAGCCCGGAGCACATGCGAGGATTACATACCCACTTCAGCCTGTAAAACATTACAATAGGCAGACAGATACCGTTACCCATATTTCATAACAGATAAAATCTAAAGAAAAAAATCTGTACTGACCCCAAACTTTTGCATGGTAGTGTATAATGTTACAAAGGCTTTCTATTCATCAAAGAATCCTGAAAAAAATTGTACACACTGTCAACATTGATAATAATCATAAATGTTTGTTAAGCATCAAATCATCATATTAGAATGATTTGTGAAGGATCATGTGACACTGAAGACTGGAGTAATGATGATAAATTCAGCTTTGATCACAGGAATAAATTACACTTAATAAATAAATGCAGCTTTGGTGAGCAGAAGAGACTTCTTTTGAAAACATGAAAAATCATACCAATCCCAAACTTTTGATCGGTAGTGGATATATATGTATATAAAATTGATATAGCTTTATATTTATATTTTTTAATATTATATTATTTATTTAAATTATTTTATATCTATTTAATAGAATTTGCAATTTTATATATATATACACCGTTCAGGCATATCATTATGACCCTAATATTGTGTTGGTCCCCCTTTTGCTGCCAAAACAGCCCTGACCCGTCGAGGCATGGACTCCACTAGACTCCTGAAGGTGTGCTGTGGTATCTGGCACCAAGATGTTAGCAGCAGATCCTTTAAGTCCTGTAAGTTGGAAGATGAGGCCTCCATGAATCGGACTTGTTTGTTCAGCACATCCCACAGATGCTCGATTGGATTGAGATCTGGGGAATTTGGAGGCCAAGTCAACACCTCAAACTCGTTGTTGTGCTCCTCAAACCATTCCTGAACCGTTTTTGCTTTGTGGCAGGGCGCATTATCCTGCTGAAAGAGCCACAGCCACCAGGGAATACCGTTTCCATGAAAGGGTGTGCATGGTCTGCAACAATGCTTAGGTAGGTGGTACGTGTCAAAGTAACATCCACATGGATGGCAGGACCCAAGGTTTCCCAGCAGAACATTGCCCAAAGCATCACACTGCCTCCGCCGGCTTGCCTTCTTCCCATAGTGCATCCTGGTGCCATGTGTTCCCCAGGTAAGCCACACACACGCACCCGGCCATCCACGTGATGTAAAAGAAAACGTGATTCATCAGACCAGGCCACCTTCTTCCATTGCTCCGTGGTCCAGTTCTGATGCTCACGTGCCCACTGTTGGGGCGTTGGGCGGTGGACAGGGGTCAGCATGGGCACCCTGAATGGTCTGCGGCTATGCAGCCCCATACGCAACAAACTGCGATGCACTGTGTATTCTGACACCTTTCTATCAGAACCAGCATTAACTTCTTGAGCAATCTGAGCTACAGTAGCTCGTCTGTTTGATCGGACCACACGGGCCAGTCTTCACTCCACACGTGCATCAATGAGCCTTGGCCGCCCATGACCCTGTCGCCGGTTCACCACTGTTCCTTCCTTGGAGCACTTTTGATAGATACTGACCACTGCAGACCGGGAACACCCCACAAGAGCTGCAGTTTTGGAGATGCTCTGACCCAGTCATCTAGCCATCACAATTTGGCCCTTGTCAAACTCGCTCAAATCCTTACGCTTGCCCATTTTTCCTGCTTCTAACACATCAACTTTGGGGACGAAATGTTCACTTGCTGCCTAATATATCCCACCCACTAACAGGTGCCATGATGAAGAGATAATCAGTGTTATTCACTTAATCTTAAATCCTAAAGTTTAACGCATTAAAAATATTTAACGCAATTAACGCAGCATCCGTTTTTTTTCTGTCATCCTTGGGCTATAGTTACATTATATGATCATGCTCCTATTCATGCAAATGCTTTAAAATCCATTCTAGCGTGACAAGACAAAAGAGAGAACACGCTGTCTGTGAATGTCCTGACTATGTGACACACAGGACACAGAAAGACACACTCCAGAATCCAGTTCTCTTTTGCACTTAAACAAACTATAACACACAGAATTATGCCAAAATGCCCGTTTTGTCGAATATCCTCATAAGAGCAGTCTTAAATTAGTTAAATAACGTCTTAAAGAGTTGTGAGTAAATGAGATGCGTGTGACAGCGCGTCATGTTCGGCAGTGGCAGATCTTAAAGTGACAGCAGCCACTAATGATGTCTAATGATGTGTTAATCAAAGAACAAAGGGAACAGATAACAGAGAAATTTTAGCTTTAATAAGGATTCATCTATATTTAATTTATTATTTATGCAGTACAGACTGTTTGATAACATTATTCAATTTTATAATTCCTACCTGTTAGACAGGAAAGATAGCATTACAACAAATATTTAAAATATACTGTTTTTAAGTTGTTTCTACATTAATTTGGAGAGTAACTGTGAAATTATTACAAAATAAAAATATTAAATCATTAAGTTACGATTAAAGCCACAATATGTAATTTTTCGCCGCTAGAGGTCACCTATTCAAAACAAAGGCGTAGTTCGATGACGCCGAGATTGAGCGTAATCTCGGGAGTTGTCGTCTTCACCTCTACAGCCGGTGGAAAAGAATCAGGACGGGACGCGGGCAGAAATCATGTTCATGGATGAGATTATTAACGTTACTGTAGTATAAAGCAGAGCAGGGCCGAGTGTTGTGGAGCTGAACGAGGCGCTGGAGCGATTGCTAATGAGAGACGGGCGCGACACACGGCTCAACAGCAGCGGAGCTTTTATTCTGCCACAGTCGCCGCTTCCGCTTCTTCCGCTCATGTGTGTGTGTGGGGTAATGCAGCGCTGTTTTATAATTTTACACACATTTGAGAGTGTTGAAAGTTGTGTTATAATGCTACTCTGTGCGTTCGCTCCGCAGTTGCTATGAGACGCTTGTTCACACTGCAGTGAGCTAGATCCATATTAGAATATCATATTAATAAATGCTGGATGGCTTGTGTTGCTAAATGGCATGCAATTAATTTTAAAACATATTGCATGAAGGAGAAAATGCTGTATTACTGTACAATAATTAGTTTTCTGTCGATGAATGTCTCCAAACAGTTGTTCCCTTGTCTAATAAAACACATCATATATTAAAACGTCTTTGGTGTTTCCATGGTTTCTACCGAAATTGAGGGTATGATGTCATTGATAGGCGACGCACAGACACGGTCCGTGTCCTGGTTAAAATTGCTTATTCCTCTGGATTTAAACATTCTTGGAAACATCTGGGATGATAAGTACACAAGTCAACAAAATATATAACACTGTTCTAGTGGTTTTGGGATATTTTAATACAAATACCTTACATATTGTGCCTTTAATTTTTTTTTTTTTTCGATTGACTACTAATATAGGCTATATATATATATATAAATTATATTTAACATATATTTTAAAATGTGCCGCGTCGACACGACATCCTCATTAAACCCGTCTCCGGCGTGACGACTCCGATCTTTCGAATAATCTTACGAATATCTATTTATCTAATATGACTTCTGACCTGTAATGTTGCCAGAATCATAATCATACACTATTTGTTCGTCGGCCAGAGGAGAACTGGCACCCCGACTGTACCTGGTTTCTCCCAAGGTTTTTTTCTCCATTCTGGTCCTGAAGGAGTTTTGGTTCCTTGCCACTATCGCCTTTGGCTTTTGGCTTGCTCAGTTGGGTACACTTAAATTTCAACTATATTACTGATCTGCCCGCATTGACACTATATGATAATTGAACTGAGCTGATCGCATCACCGTTTTCACCAGAGTGGCTGTACAGCCGAATCAAATTCTGTTGCATTATTTTCCTGTTACCACTGTGAAGCTGCTTTGAAACAATCGGCATTGTAAAAAGCGCTATATAAATAAAGGTGATTTGATTTTAATTAAATGAATAGAAGAGACTGCTCAATTTTTAAGTGTGTATGAAGGTTAGTGTGGTTAAACTGACCGTTTTTGCTGCTTACACTTTCACAATTTGGGTCATTGTACACTCGGCGCGCCAGAAGTATTTGGATTGGGTTTCCGCCAGAATCCTGGATCATTTGAATCCACGCCGTGTTTTCCATCCGCCCGCAGTGTGTCTGTGGAAATAGAATGAGCTGGGTGTAATGTGACACTGAACTGAGCGCCGCTGCTGCTCACACACACACACACACACACACACACACACACACAGATCATGAGAGAGAAACACAACACACTTCAGCAGCGCAGCGGATACTGTCACTCATCCTCCGGTGGGATTTAACCGGTAAGACCGTTTGTGCCTTGTTCAGCTGCTTCGGGATGTGTTTGTTCTGTGTTCCGGATAATGAAAGAGTTTATCTCCATCCTGCGGGATCTCCGGTCCGCGAGCTCCCGGTGTTCTGACGGTGCGCGCGCGCGTGTGCAGTCGGATTCAAGCGGGATCGCGATGCGCCGTGATTCGGATCATTAGTTCAGGCTCAGTCGTCTCGATTCGGATGATTAATCTATGTTTAGATGATTCTGGCGATTATTTGGATGTTTTGCACACATGATTGCACTGATGCGCGTTTGTTTCATTCATAAAATCCCGAATATTGTGCTGCATTTGTTGAATGTTTGTGGTGTTTTATGCTCACACTTTACATTACACTTTTCATTTTAGTGTCTTGCTTGTTTTTTTTACACAGATAACAAGGTACTATGCACTTTATTTGGTAGGGCTGCTTGCATTCACATTATTACAATAACATTTACTGGTGTTTTTATTTGAATAGAGACAGTAAAACACGATTCCAGTCAAAAAGCTGAAAAATCAAATATGCATTGTGTTGATAATATTGCATATGCTAATTTGCATGCACCTCACCTTTGGTTAACACTTTTAACTAATACGTAATACACACATGCATACATATACACACCTAATAAGAGAGAAGAAAACACATTTTGTCTCAACCATAACAATAACAAGGTACTTTTCACTTTATTTTGTAGGGCTGCTTGCTACAATAACATTTGTTACTGGTTTTTTATTTGAATACGGACTATAAAAACACAATTCCAGCCTAAAAGCTGAAAAATCAAATGTGCATTGTATAGATAATATTGCATATGCTAATTTGCATGCATCTCACCTTTGGTTAACACTTTTAACTAATACATAATACACACATGCATAGCCTACATATACACACCTAATAAGAGACAAGAAAACATATTTTGTCACAACCATAATTTTTATAGTTACAAATAACAAGGTACTATGCACATTATTTTGTAGGGCTGCTAGCATTCACATTATTACAATAACAGCATTTATTACTGGTGTTTTTATTTGAATAGAGACAATAAAAACATGATTCCAGCCAAAAAGCTGAAAAATCAAATATGCATTGTTTAGGTAATATTGCATATGCTAATTTGCATGCACCTCACCTTTGGTTAAACACTTTTAACTAATATAATATACACATGCATGCATATACACACCTAATAAGAGAGAAGAAAACACATTTTGACACAAAGTGTAAAGTGTTATTTCAGTTTTCTTAAAGTGAAAACAAAAATGTCCGTATCTGAGTTGAGCATGAAAACTTTCATGGTCATAAATGTGTTTTTGTGGGTCTAAGTAAAAGCAGGTGTGTGTGTGTGTGAAGATGCTGCTGTTTCATGCCTGGACATCTGTGCAAAAACAACAAGAACCAAAAACCAGACATAGCTGCTCTTGAACCATGTTAGATATGTGTGTGTGTGTGTGTGTGTGTGTGTGTGTGTGTTTTTTGGAGGTAGGCTATTTCTGTAGTCGAGTCATTGACCAGCCCTTAAATTGCACTTTTCTGTGAGCGGACTTTAGTCACAGTGATTGTACTGTGAGTTGCATAATGTTCTATTTGTTCTATTGCGGTTTATACATAATTCAGAATGAAGGGGATTCTTGGTAACAGTGTTTTGCTCGGAGAAACGAGAGTGATGTAAGGGATTGCAAGCTCGGATCGCTCTCATGTGTCTCTGGTGTGTTTGTAAACTCAGTGTCCTGAAACAGGGAGAGCAGGCGTGAGTCTGAGCAGGGATTTTACAGCCTCGCTCTGTTCCTCCTCCTCGATGGGCCCCGGAGAGTGTGTTGTGTGTTGTGAGGGGGTCGTCTGTCCTATTCAGCTGTAGATGTAGACACAAAAGACACATTGACACAGAGCAGTGTTTGTCGCACGTGTGTGTAGCATCATTTGTTAAAGGGGTCATGAATTGAGAAATCACATTTTCCTTGAACTTTTGACATGTAAGAGGTCATTGTACGTGGGGCTTTTCGATTATGGCAAAAATCATAATCACGATTATTTTGGTCAATATTGAAATCACGATTATTGGTGGGTGATATGATCAAAGTCTTATTTCATGATATGAGTAATTTTAAATGTCAGTGAAATTTCATAATTATCGATACTTCAGCAAAAACTAATACTAGGTTAGGTAAAGTAAAGTAAAAAGTCCTCAAAACAGCTCCAGAAGACATAAAGTAAACAGTCAGCAATAAAATAAGAACAAAGAAACTAATTACAAACAAAACCAACAAAAATACAAATGAAATAAACAGTGCTTTAGGTTTTTCCGGAAGATGAACTTACAGTGGAACTCAGATCAGTAATAGCCTACAACAGAAATTGAATAAAGTAATCAAATGTAAAATAACACTGCTGTATACATTACATATATACTACAAAAGTTATTCATTCAAGAGCAGTGAGTGATTTAATATTTGTCTTTTCTTGTTAAATTTCCAATGACTACAGCAGTCATTAATGTTGGCTACTGTCACTTTAAGAGCTGCACGGATCCAATATACTGTTACACACACACTCTTTCTCAGTGTTTACATTCACTTAAGACATAACCGACTGTGTTTACGAGGATATTTAGCAAAACGGCATTTCAACATATTTGTGTGTAGGCTATTTGAGCGTTTAGGCGCGTATCTGAAGCCCACAGTATACTTTGCTAACTCACGTTCTGCTCCGTCTTGGAGCGCGCGCGCCTAGGGAGCAGCGTCTCTTTCGCGGCTTAATTCGCTTTTAATAACACTGTTTATCAAGCACGTCCCGCAGTTTAGCAACAGTAGACTGCATTTTACATAACTCACTTATTCAGGTGATTTGTGTGTTAAGTTTGGCTTAGGGAGGAACAAAAACGCGCCACTGTGAAGGAAAGGAAAGTGCGCTGGACGGAATGCGGCAGCGGCACAATAATCGTTTTGCCTCGATTATGTTGTTTTCATAATCATTGGAAGCCAAAATCGAAATTGAAATCGAAAAATACGATTAATCGCACAGCCCTAATTGTACTGTCAAATATCAACTCAAAACCTCGTTAATCCACAAAAATGTTGTGATTTTGTCACATTATGATGTAATAGTGCGATGAAAGAAGCCACGCCTACTTCTACATCATCACCTCTTTAGCCCCACCCACTGATTCGCAAGTCATGTAGTCGTAAATACGAGAGCGATGCAAACACAGGATTACTCCAGCAACAAAACCATAGAGGATCTCAAGACGTTTGAAGTGGCACGTTGTGGAAAAACACAGTCTTTGCATTGCCTTCCTTGTGATCCTAACAAGCAAGGATGAAGTTTATTTTTAAAGAGGTTCCGGTCAGATCGTGTCAGTAAGACACTTCATTTGTTCGGTTCATTTTGCTGTGGATTCGTTTTTTAAACACGGTTGCAGGCTTTTCAGAGAGACTGAAAATAAATGATGATGCAGTGATGACTATATTGCTGTGTTCCCGAAATGCTCCCGAAATTGAATCTGTGATGCACTGTGTATTCTGAAACCTTTCTATCAGAACCAGCATTAACTTCTTGAGCACTTTGAGCTACAGTAGCTCGTCTGTTTGATCGGACCACACGTGCCAGCCTTCACTCCCCACGTGCATCAATGAGCCTTGGCCGCCCATGACCCTGTCGCCGGTTCACCACTGTTCCTTCCTTGGAGCACTTTTGATAGATACTGACCACTGCAGACCGGGAACACCCCACAAGAGCTGCAGTTTTGGAGATGCTCTGACCCAGTCGTCTAGCCATCACAATTTGGCCCTTGTCAAACTTGTTCACTTGCTGCCTAATATATCCCACCCACTAACAGGTGCCGTGATGAAGAGATATATATAGATCGGTGTATATAAATTGTAGTTGTGGTGCTCCTTAATTTTCGGTGGGTGCTCCTACATTTTTTGCTGTTGCTCCTAACTTTTTGAAGTTGGAAGCACCAGTGCTACCAAGTAAAAAAGTTAATTTCGAGCCCTGATTTCATCCATAATTCCATTTACATGAAACACCGCAAGCTATCCTGTCAGCTATAACTGTGGTAACTCCAAGTACTTAAACTTTATTTGCCACAACCAAGACTTATAAAGCATATGTAACATGCATAAATGTTTCACATCGTTGGCAAATGTTTCAACTATGTAACGAGATATTTTTCAACATCATGTTTTCAAAACAATTCCACACGTGTATAGTATATCCACACCAGTTCAAAATACAATTCAATATCTGTGGCTTTGAATGAGTCGGGCGAGTCAATGATTCAATGACTCATTCATAAAATACAGCAACTTCGTTACTGAATGAATGAATGGCTGCGTCCAAAATCACATACTCTCTTCTTGAGTAGGTACTTATTTTGAATAAGTAAATACTTCGTGACTGCTAAAAAAGTAAGTTGAGTGTGTGTAGTATGAATGTAATCTGGACGTACTACATTCGCCATGTTGCCCTTATCATGTGACTCAATGAATCATTAAGACTGTGACTTGTTTTAGTTTAAAGGGGTCATAACACACACAGTTTCTGCCAGTCTCATGTTAATCTTGAGTATCTATAGAGTAGTGTTGATCCTTCATATCTCAGAAGAGTCTTTAGTTGTGTCATATTTATAAAAGACAGATACACTGTACCGATTCTTTCTGAAAACAGCCGAGCTTGTGGAGGTGTGCAGTGGGCAGAGCTAAAGAGACACGAGCACACACACACACACACACTACATCATGGCATTATCCCTGGATAACTTTCGATTCACTATACGTTGGTGTTGTTCACATTATATGCACTTACGCGCCGATTGCCAACAAAACACACACATTTGATGCAGTTTCACTCACCGCCTGCGGTTTCCACTCATGACCGGGAACAAACACACACACTTGCAGAACTCCAGAAACACAAACTCCATCCACTGTTCCCTTAACGCTGGGTTATTTGGGAAGCTGAACAAGGTGATCTTTCCCTCACACCAGAAACACACTTCTTTAGTGACATTGTTGATCTCGTGTCTAAACACACAATGCCAGCGCCGCCGACGGCTCCCGTAACCCGAACGAAGCTCTCGAGCGAACGTGCTCTCGCTCTGGGTGGTGTGTGTGTGTGTGCGCTCATCCGGGAGAAGTGCCCATATAAGGAGTTCCGCCCTTTATGACGTCATACAGGGCCATACTCAAAAAAAACTTTCCGAAACTTGTTTGAATCCTGAAGGAGTGTATTTGGCACAGAAATACTCCGTCATGCGTCCAACTCGTTTGAAACGTTGTCCATGTTTAGCATGAGAATCAACTCTTTAACAGTGTGAATAAGGCAGAACGCATGAAATAGCATTAGACCCCCCTTTAATGTTTTAAAGTATCACATCCTTTAATATTTCTCTATTGAGTATTTTTTTATTTAAAACGTTATTTCATAACATTATTTATGCCGTTGCAATTGCCACCTCTGAGCATTAAACAGTGTGTAAGCACATCTAGATGCAGATCATCATCAGAGAAGAGATGTCGCTGCAAGGTTATGAGGCACATGAATTTAAAATAATGATGTGCACGGATAAATCATTTATAATAAACACTGCAATATTCCGTTAAGAAATAAGAATTGTTAATTTTGATTTCATGGGGACTTTAAAGCAACAGCTTCACTGAACTCATTTTAACCAGACGGGCATCCAGAGAGGGCAGTTTGTGTGTCTTGTGTTCTGTTCGTGTGTGTTTTGGGTGTGTAATCTCCGTTGAGATAATCTATCTTGCTCTGCTGTGATGAGACGCCTGCGAGTCGGTCTACATCAAACACACACACACAGAGGTCAGGTCAGATGGCTAGCGAACACCCAACGTTTAGATCTGTGGAAAGGTCACTGACCTCTGGCTTCATCCAAAAACACATCCGTTTGCACAGATGCCACACAGACACACATCACCACACCCCGATTGAGACAATATCCTAGTAAATTATATATGAATAATTTACTGAATATGTTTGCCTAACAACACATGAATACATACAGAGTTCAAAATTAACACTGATCAAGCAGCAAATGCGGCTAAAATTGGCTTAAGTAATTACAATGTGAGTACGTTTGTCTGAATTTGGTTAATTGTTTTATTTTGTACGGCAAAATATTTTTACCAAATAAAACGATAAATATAATAAAATGTGTGTGTGTGTGTATATAGTAATATGTTTGTTATATTAACTCTATAAGAATTAGAAAAAAATATTACTATTCTAATTAGACAGAAATTGTACTATTGTTAAATGACTGTTGTAAAATAAATTCTATTTTTTATTTAATATTATTTCTAATATATTTATTAATTAATTCAGAGTACTATAGTTATAGTTAAAAGTTTTTGTTTACATAATATGTGTGTATATACAGTATTTTATTAAATGTCACGTGTATGTATGTCTGTGTGTGCATGTCTGTGTATATATACATATACACACACATATTATGTAAACAAAAACTTTTATGTTAGATGCGATTAATCACGCTTAATTGATTTGAAATATACACACACACACACATGTGCACATAGGGATGGGTTACTGCTTACAGTTGTTAACTAGTTGTCGATTAGTGAGTTTGTCGGCTTTTAGGTTTTTTTATTGTTTCAATGCTTTAATTAAACTTTGGTGCTTTAGTGTGACATTATGCTTGTGTATCTTTGAGAGTTTGCATTTAAAACCCTAACTGTATCTTTAAATTGATGGTTTTTAGAGAACCACCGCTACCTCAGAGAGATGTTTTAGCCATTGCATCGCATCTCCACTTTTGATTAATTGTTGGCCTCATCAGACTGGTGTGTTTGCTCATTTCAGCAACATTTCTCGTTGGTTTCATGTTTTCAGATGCACATTTTTGACTTCTGTGCTGTGAAATGTGCCTTTCTGATTGGCCCTGTGCCTTGCGATGTGTGTTTGTGATTGGCTGATGAGGATGAGAGCCCGTCTGCAGTCCGTCAGCACACATTGGCTGAACTGAAAGTGTGTCTCTGTGACCCGGTGCACTCAGCCAAATGAGTTTGATACACCAGATCTGTCAGGAAAATTGAGAAGAATTGCCAAGCCGGTGTCTGAGTGCACCGGATCCAGCTAATGTGCTTCCAGAGAGCGATTAAACTGACCTGCAATCACTACACATCTACAACATGGAAAGATTAGCCTTTAATAAAATTAATAATCCGTTATTGGTTTTATTGCAATAACTCTCATTATTACTATTGTGATATTACAGTTGTACTGTAAATTAAGTCTAATATGTAGTAATAATAATAATAATATTATTATTATTATTATTATTAAATATCACTACTGTACTATGAAATAAATGGAAAATTTCATAAAAAATATTATTGTATAATATAAGATATTATTCGTAATAATGATTACTACTGTACTATGAAATAATGGAATAGTTTTCATAAACATTTGTATAATAAAATATATAAAGTATTAAAAAAAAACATAAAATAATCCGTTATTGGTATTATTACTATTGCGATATTACAGTTGTACTGTAAATTAAGAGTCTAATATGTAGTAATAATAATTATTATTATTAATATCACTACTGCACTATGAAATTAATGGAACATTTTTATTATTGTATAATAAAAAATATTATTCTTAATATTGGTTACTACTGTACTATGAAATAATGGAATAGTTTTCATAAACATATTTGTATAATAATAAAATACAAATATGTAAAGTATTATTTAAAAAAAACTTAATAATCTGTTATTGGTATTATTACAATAACTCTACTAGAGTTATTATTACAATAACTCTATTTTTACTATTGCAATATTAGAGTTGTACTATAAATTAAAAATCTAATATGTAATAATAATTATTATTATTAAATATCACTACTGCACTATGAAATAAATGGAAAATTTCCTAAAAATATTATTGTCTAGTATAAAAATATTCTTAATAATGATTACTACTGTACTATGAAATAATGGAATATTTTTCATAAACATATTTGTATAATAAAATTTAAAAAAAAAGTATTTAAAAAAACTTAAATATTTAAATGAAATAATTAATATTATTGCATTATTATTACAGCAGTAATTATTTCTTGCCTTTTTTCATTTCTTTTGCGTCCACATGTTAAATCCTTAAGAAATTGGGAAGACATATGTTGATGTGCTCATGGTTCATATCAGTAAATGGTCTGTGTGAACATCTCTGTGAAACGGTAGTTTACAACGCCAGAAAAATCCTGTTTTCATGATCTTACATGACTGATGTGGGTTGAGACCATCGACTCATTCAGCCGAACTCTCAGTGACGTGAGGACGCGTGACGTAATGCTGTTTGCTGTCCTCCACCAGCGTCAGACTCTGTTGAACTTCTGAAAACAAGAGTGATTTTATCTGTTGTGCAGCTGGTGAGAGAATGTGGTGTTTTCAGTCTGTGAGTCAGGACCAAACCGCTCACAAAACAAACACTTATCAGCACTGAGCACAGGTCAGTGTGTTTTAATGCTGTGCTCTATGATGGTCTGGATTATTACACACAGATGATTTGGGATGGGAATCATGAGAAATTAAACCATTCTGGTTACGTTTACTTAAAATTACTTAAAGCAGCTACTAGTTTGGTAGCGTTTTGTGCTTAATTTGGTTGCCTCATTTGTTCTGTGTGTGTGTGTGTGTGTGAGAGAGAGAGAGAGAGAGAGAGAGAGTATTTGTGAGTGAGTGAGCGAGTGAGTGAGCGAGTGAGTGAGCGAGTGAGTGAGCGTGTGAGTGAGCGTGTGAGTGAGCGTGTGAGTGAGTAAGTGTGAGTGAGTAAGTGTGAGTGAGTAAGTGTGTGAGAGAGTGTATTTGTGTGAGTGAGTGTGTGTGTTAGTGTCAGTGAGTGTGTGTGTGTGTGAGAGAGAGAGAGAGAGAGTATTTGTGAGTGAGCGTGTGAGTGAGCGAGTGAGTGAGCGTGTGAGTGAGCGTGTGAGTGAGCGTGTGAGTGAGTAAGTGTGAGTGAGTAAGTGTGTGAGAGAGTGTATTTGTGTGAGTGAGTGTGTGTGTTAGTGTCAGTGAGTGTGTGTGTGTGTGAGAGAGAGAGAGAGAGAGTATTTGTGAGTGAGCGTGTGAGTGAGCGTGTGAGTGAGCGTGTGAGTGAGTAAGTGTGAGTGAGTAAGTGTGAGTGAGTAAGTGTGAGTGAGTAAGTGTGAGTGAGTAAGTGTGAGTGAGTAAGTGTGAGTGAGTAAGTGTGAGTGAGTAAGTGTGAGTGAGTAAGTGTGAGTGAGTAAGTGTGAGTGAGTAAGTGTGTGAGAGAGAGTATTTGTGTGAGTGAGTGTTAGTGTCAGTGAGTGTGAGTGTGAGAGTGTGTGTGAGTGTGTGAGAGAGAGAGAGAGAGTATTTGTGTGTGAGTGTGTGTGTGTGAGTGTGTGAGTGTGTGAGTGTGTGAGTGTGTGAGTGTGTGAGTGAGTGAGTGAGTGTGTGAGTGTGAGAGAGAGTATTTGTGTGAGTGAGTGTGTGTTAGTGTCAGTGAGTGTGTGCTTGTTTATGTGATTTATGAGGACACAAATTTGTATAATGACATGGGTATTACAATGTAAACGTGGTTTATGAGGACATTTCCTGTGTCCTCGTAATAAAAATAGCTTAAAAAACATACTAAACAATGTTTTATTAAAAATGTAAAAATGCAGAATGTTTTCTGTGATGGGTAGGTTTAGGGGTAGGGGTAGTGTGTGTGTGTGTGTGTGTGTGTGTGTGTGATGGGTAGGTTTAGGGGTAGGGGTAATGTGTGTGTGTGTGTGTGTGTGTGTGTGTGTGATGGGTAGGTTTAGGGGTAGGGGTAGTGTAAGGGGATAGAATGTACACTTTGTACAGTATAAAAACCATTACGTCTATGGAATGTCCTCATAATGTAGTTGCACCAACATGTGTGTGTGTGTGTGTGTGTGTGTGTGTCTGTGAGTGAGTGAGTGAGTGAATGTGTGAGTGTGAGAGAGAGTATTTGTGTGTGAGTGAGCGTGTGTTAGTGCAAGTGTGTGTGGTGAGTTTGGTAGTATTTTGTGCTTAGTTTGGTTGCCTCATTTGTTCTTAAAGGGATAGTTCACCCAAAAATGAAAACAAATGTAAAAGAAGACTTATGTCCATTCATTGGACAACATTCTAAAAAAAAAATTTGTTGTGTTCCATAGAAGAAATTCAAAAAGGTTTGGAAGAAAAATGGATGTGTAAATGATAACAAAATTATCATTTGTGGGTGAACTATCCCTTTAAGATGGAACTTATCTGGCAGCTTCTGTAAAAACATCTACCAGGGCTCCAGACTGCAACCAAATGGTGGCATTGTGCGACCTTTTTTTCTGCTGGTGCGACTACATTTTCGCCCAACTGATAAGAGCGGCCATTTCTGTTACATATGAGAAACGTCAAACGAAAGCGAAACGAAACCGTGCTACTCGTTTATCAGCTCGGAGAAATAATAGACAGCACAGCACGAGCTCACACATGGGCCGATCTCGATCACATGACACCGTTACTACACAGCGCTGGAGATCCAGTGAGAAAGAGTTTGAATTCACCACAGAATTAATAACATCTCTACTGTGAGATCTAGTGGAAGCGTTCGGCGCAGAATTCTGTTATAAACCACAGATATCAGATCAAACAGAGCTGACGTGGAGACCAGGAGAAACACTGAGACATGAGCGAAGATCAGGGGTTTCAGTCCACAAATCACCAACGTTCACATGTAAAGTTGTTTAAATCGCCATTTTTACAGTCAGTTTATGGTTTAGGGTGTTACCATAAACATTGACCTACACCCCCCCACAATACGGTATTCATTTTATTTGTGCAGGTCTTAAAAAAGGTCTTTAAAAGCCTTACATTTGGTTTAAAAACCCTGCAGATAGCCTGTGCATGTCTGTAAGCTGAAGGTTTTCAGCTTGACGGTGTAATATATTGTGAGTTTTGGGGGCATTTACTGGTCGCTGGATGTGTGTGTGTGTGTGTGTGTGTGTGTGTGTGAGGGTGACGTGTGTGTCTGTACATGCAGTGTTTGATCTTCATGTCTGTGATCTTCCATCACATATCCTGAGTGACCCGCTGACATGATGATGTCACGCTCAACTGCGTCTCCATCACAATGAAATGGAAGCGTTCCAGTGCGCTGAACACCAGATCAGAGAGATTACTGTCCTTCAGGTGAACCTGCGTCGAGATACTGAGAGATGATATATACACTATATTTCCAAAAGTATTGGGACACCCCTCCAAATCATTGAGTTCAGGTGTTCAATCACTTCATGGCCACAGGTGTATAAATCAAGCACTAGGCATGCAGACGCTTCTACAAACATTTGTGAAAGAATGGGTCGCTCTCAGGAGCTCAGTGAACTCAAGCGTGGTACCGTGATAGGTTGCCACCTGTGCAATAAGTCCATTCCTGACATTTCTTCACTACTAAATATTCCACGCTCAACTGTTAGTGGTGTTATAACAAAGTTGAAGCAATTGGGAACAACAGCAACTCAGCCACGAAGTGATAGGCCACGTAAAATCACAGAGCGGGGTCAGCGCATGCTGAGGGTCACAGTGCGCAGAAGTCACCAACTTTCTGCAGAGTCAACAGCTACAGACCTCCAAACTTCGTGTGGCCTTCAGATTAGCTCAAGAACAGTGTGTAGAGAGCTTCATGGAATGGGTTTCCATGGCCGAGCAGCTCATCCAAGCCTTACATCACCAAGTGCAATGCAAAGCGTGGGATGCAGTGGGGTAAAGCACGCCGCCACTGGACTCTAGAGCAGTGGAGACGTGTTCTCTGGAGTGACCAATCACGCTTCTCTGTCTGCCAATCCCATGGACGAGTCTGGGTTTGGTGGTTGCCAGGAGAACGGGACTTGCCTGACTGCATTGTGCCAAGTGTAAAGTTTGGTGGAGGGGGGATTATGGTGTGGGGTTGTTTTTCAGGGGTTGGGCTTGGCCCCTTAGTTCCAGTGAAAGGAACTCTTAATGCTTCAGCATACCAAGACATTTTGGACAATTTCATGCTCCCAACTTTGTGGGAACAGTTTGGGGACGGCCCCTTCCTGTCCCAACATGACTGCGCACCAGTGCACAAAGCAAGGTCCATAAAGACATGGATGAGCGAGTTTGGTGTGGAGGAACTTGACTGGCCTGCACAGAGTCCTGACCTCAACCCGATAGAACACCTTTGGGATGAATTAGAGCGGAGACTGCGAGCCAGGCCTTCTCGTCCAACATCAGTGCCTGACCTCACAAATGCGCTTCTAGAAGAATGATCAAAAATTCCCATAAACACACTCCTAAACCTTGTGGAAAGCCTTCCCAGAAGAGTTGAAGCTGTTATAGCTGCAAAGGGTGGGCCAACTCCATATTAAACCCTACGGATTAAGAATGGGATGTCATTAAAGTTCATGTGCAGGTAAAGGCAGGCGACCCAAAACTTTTGGCAATATAGTGAGTGTGAGTGTGAGTTTGTGTGTGTGAGAGAGTGTGTGTGTGAGAGAGTGTGTGTGTGAGAGAGAGAGTGTGTGTGCGTGAGAGTGTGTGTGCGTGAGTTTGTGTGTGCGTGAGAGAGAGAGAGAGAGAGAAAGAGTGTGAGAGAGAGAGAGTGTGTGTGCGTGAGAGTGTGTGTGAGAGAGAGAGTGCGTGTGAGTGTGTGTGTGTGTGTGTTGACAAAAAGCAGAATAAAGCCGCAGATCTGTTTCTCAGTGAGGGTGGAGCTGTTTTCGTCTCTCAGTGATCAATGATTGAGGTGCCAAAGCTCATAAAATGAAGGAATGAAGCAATGGGAGGAGAAGGAAACGGGAGGAGGATGAAAGTTAGTCGCTTATGAGATCAGGACCACAAAGGCATCCTGTGATTGTTCACACTCATCTCTCTCTCATGATTCAAGATTGTTGTGATTAAAACGTACGTAGCTGAAGCATTATTATGATACTGATTAATAATGCAGATAGATCTGACTCTGAAGTCTGATTGGACGAGCTGCATTTGAAGCCGTAGTATAATAGCTGGTCATCGCACATGGGTTCAGTTCTATGCTCATACAACAAATGTAAGTAGCCTATTGTTAAAATACAGTCTTTACATGCGTTTGGCACTTTGTTCATTTTCTCTCTGTATTGGAGCAGGAATCAGGATCTGGATCAGGGTGAGTCTGGCTTATTTCACTGCTGTTTTAAACTATAAGTTTAATAGTTTATCAGTGGGATGAAGAAATCAGAGCTTGCGTAGAGAAACATCTGGTCAGATATGAATATAGCCAAATGAAGTCAAACATGAGCGATGTTGCTCTGCTGTTCGGAGGTTATTTGAGGATTTAGACACAGGGTTATTATCATTAACTAAAACTAAAACCATAGACATTTTCATTACTTGAAATAAAATAACTATATAGACATTATTTAAAAAAGAAAATAATAAAAATGACACTTTAACTAAATAAAACTTTAACTAAAATTAAAGTGAAAACAGGGAATATAATCTGCTTAAAAATATTCAGTGTGTGAGAGCGTGTGTGAGAGTGAGTGTGTGAAATTGTTTGAGTGAGTGTGTGTGTATGTGAGTGAGTGAGTGTGAGTGAGTGAGAGTGTGTGAGTGAGAGTGTGTAAGTGTGTGTGAGTGAGTGAGCGAGTGAGCGAACGAGTGTGCAAGTGTGTGTGTGTGTGTGTGTTTTAACAGGATGATCTGATAATGAGCTTCTGATGTAGTAAATCCCTGGAAGCTCCAGAAGCCTTAATGTACCTGAAGACTTTACAGCATCTCAGGAAATTCACTGACGGTCATTTCCTTTAGAAGACAATCACACACAACACACTGAATTAAAGGAGTAGTTCAGACAAAAATTACACTTCTTTCATCATGTAGTCTTCATGTTGCAAAAAAGTACAGAAATATTTCACATTTCCATGTGCATGCGAGCAGCAAAAGACCAGTACGGCCAGTTTGAGCTAATGCACAGCGTGGATTTGCATGCTGAACACAGACAGATGAAAGTGCACAAACAGTGTGACACGTTAACAGGCTCTGAGACGTCACGCCGAGGCTCTGCTGGGCTTTCACGGTTAAACGGTTATCCGTTAACACTGTCTGCGCTCTGAGCTCAATAATAATGCCCTACAATCATTCACTAGCTTCTGTTAATGCCCTTTTCTAAGCATGCAGCTTTGTGTAGCTCTCAAAGGCTGTGTGTTTACACAGCACACACACACACCGGGTGGATAGACTCATTGTAATGGGACCTGATTGTAGACGTTACACTGGTGAGGTGTGTGTTTGATGTTCTGTTTCTCTGAAAGCTACCAAAGCTACTGTGATCAATTAAAATAACTTCTAAACTGACATTTACCTTTCATTTTTCATTTAAAAAACAGAAAAATGGATTCAAAGTGAATTTGCATTGGGGTCCATTCCGTGTCAAATCAACCCAGAGGTCCCCGACTCAAGTTTTTGATTTTGTTAATATTTTTCTCTAGAAAGACAAACATAAATAGTGATTAAAGCCAAAATATTAAATGTCACAGATGTATATTGACTGAGTAATCCACTGTGTTGAAGAGGGGGGTCAAAATGACAATTTTCACCTGAGATCTGGAGCCAAATTACAGGGGGGTAGAAATTACTTTATAAAGATGGCAGCATCATTATTTTATTTTCACACAGAGATTGGTAGGTCTATTCGTAAAATCTGTTGACTTTAGCAATCTTTGTTGCATTATATGCCAACAATGACAGTTCAAAAATGGGAAAAATGCACTTCTTAAAAATTGACCATTAAAAATTGGTAAAATTCAACAATTTAGAGTCAGGTTGGGGTCCCCATATCTATGGGACTGAACCATATAGGGCCTTAAAAATTAAGATTACAAAAGAAAAGTTTATTAAGAATGAGAATCTAGAAGGATATTAAGATATATTGAATACTTTTAGAGTTACAAGAATGCAAACTTTGGGAAAACAATACTTATGGCACTCAGACAGGGATGTTCTATGCAATTGAGGCGATAGAAAAAATGACATACATTTCTAGTTTCAACATTATTTGTTCTTCAGATATTCCTCTTTAAATATAAAAAGTATCAGCTATGTGCAAAATGACCCACATTTGGTTTTGGACCACTGAACTTTACCAGTTTACTCATGGAGCCGCATTAAGATCTCCATATCTCTTGGACCGAACCATCGAGGGCCTGTAAAATGAAGATACCATAAGAAAAGTTTGTTAAGAATCAGAATCTAAAAGGATATGAAGATATCTTTAATACGTTTTGAGTTACAGGCATGCAAACTTGAGACAAAAACACAAGAACTGCTTTTTTCCCATTTTTGAACGGTCACCGTTGGCATATAATGAAACAAAGATTGATAAAGTCAACAGATTTTACGAATAGACATACCAATCTCTGTGTGAAAATAAAATAATGATGCTGCCATCTTTCTAAAGTCATTTCTACCCCCCTGTAATTTGGCTCCAGATCTCAGGTGAAAATTGTCATTTTGACCCCCCTCTACAAAACAGTGGATTACTCAGTAAACATACATTTGTGATATTTAATATTTTGGCTTTCATCACTATTTATGTTTGTCTTTCTACAGAAAAAATATTAACAAAATCAAAAGCTGAGTTGACACGGAATGCGGCAAACATTTTGTCTTCGTGTGCCAGCACATATTTCGATTTTTATCCACTTGCTCTGAAATGACTTGATGTTTAAACAAGATTTTTGCAGTATATGTGATCAGTTCACAGAAGTGCTGAGTGATCTAGTTATGTTGTTGTAGTTAGCGTGTTGAACAGCTGCTGGTAGTGCTCACAGACGTACGCTGATGACGCAGATGAGACCTGATGTCTAAAGCCAATAGTGAGAGGCTGTTTGTGTGTAAGACACAGCTTGTGTTGGCCAGAAGAGGAACCGAGCAGTGACCGACTCATTCCTGAATCTGCAGTGCTTCTCGCTGCTATAGCAGGAGGATTTCAGACTGTCGTCAAAAATGACTGTCTTTGAACATGACTCCCTTGGGGGAAACTTTATGTTGTGACCTCTTTAAAAGCGTTTCCCTTGTCGGATGAATCCGCTGATGGTTTGGCTCCAGGGATCTGATCCGTTCTCCTGCCAGCTCGTGGAACAGATGCTCCTGCCAAAAAAATGCAAGCATTTTCCCTGCTGTGGGCCACTGAGATCCTCTGGAAGATAAGAGGCGTGTGGGTGCCGTGTTGATGCGTGTCTGCTGGTGCAGATGAACTTACTGCTGACAGATGTTGGAAAACACAGAGATTCTCTGCTGTTGTCTTTATTTTAGGGATCATGCACCGATATGAAAATTTTGGCTGATACCAATAATTCTTTATACTTGAAAGCCGATAACTGATATATTTGCTGATAAATATAAATCCAAATTTGTATGTAATTTTTGAGAGACTGATTACAAAAACAAAAGTCTCACCATTAAATCCATGTCCCACGCACACAATTATTATGATGTTCTCTTTTATGTAGCCTATATGACAGACTTGTACTGCACATGTTCCATATTTCCCTTTTTTTAAGTGATTCCAATCATATTTCAAGCCATTCAAAACCATCATTGCGAACAGCACGCATCTGAAGTGTCTCAGCTGAAGGAAATAATACATTATCGGTACACTGTACATCAATTTTTTTAAGTTAAGAAATGTAAAGTTTAAGTAAGCAGAACTTGCAGATTTTTATTTTGTACTCATACATTTTAATTGCTCTTAACTTCAAATATTTGAGTAAGCTAATTCATACATTTAAATTAAAATTCAATTAAATATCAACTTAAATATTTTCAGTAGTGGAAACACAGTGTGTTGGTAACACAGTGCTTTGATAGCATTAGCGTAGCATAGCACTTGCTGAATGAGTACAGCAGTATAGAACATTTAACATATCTGTTCTCAAACTAAGCTCATGCTCACTTGTCACCATGATGGCAACCCTACAAAAACCCAACATAACAGAAACTCTTCTAAACTAACATAGCAAAACATTAAACACTACTAAATCTCCACCTTAACATTAATCTTGCACAAAAAAAACATTATATAACACTTAATTTTCGCATTTACTCTCCCTTTTGAGTGTCATGGCAAAGCATGCTGGGAAATAGAAATCCCACCCTCCAACGTGCCTCATCCAACCAACCAACCAATGTCAGCAAAATGTTTTGATTCATTAATATTCATTTACACTACGGGGCTGTTGAATGCTTGAATCTGATTGGTTAACTAACGTTCTAAGGTTATTTTCAGGGAAACACATGGCTAAAGTAGTTCCAGGCAGGTTTTGACCGCATTACAGCTCCATATCACTTCGCCAAATGATTTCAGTTATTTCAAAGATCCTTACAGCCGACAACAGCAGAAGAACCAAAACGCACAGCAACACAGACCAAACAAACACATATAGTGAACAATAGGATAATGTTTTTCCATGTTTTTTTGCGACAAAATGACATTTTATTATGTATGGAAAGCACATACTCTCTTTCTCCCACTCAAATGAAGTGGGGTTGAACAACTTAAAAGCTACATGACATTTCTCAGTAGCGAGGTAATAACAGCGATGTTCTTGAACTAGATAAACTTACAGTTTTGCTATTAGTAGAGACGCTGGAGCCGAACACTGAGAGACGCACAGACTCAGGTCATTCACACACGCTTAATCTCTCTCTCTCTAATAACTCACTGCATTAATAACTGCATTAGTCTGCTCTCAGTGGCTCAAGCCTCTGTTACGAGCTCTAAAATGACGTTTTGGAATTAGCAACGGAGGCTTGGGTTTAGATGGGTAAGAAATTAGAGTGTTTTTAGGACAAAAACCTGACAAATGTTTAGAAATACATCATCTGAACAATATTTTGAGGTGTGGTAACCGCAGTATAAGCGGAATAATTGAGTCCATTCGTTGAATTATTGAAAAATAATGCACACCCGAGGTGTAACACTAATTATTCCTTACTTAAACACACAAATGGAATATATAACACCAGTTTTTGACTGCTTGTCTTGTTTAGACCTATTTGGATATGTACAGTATATTGGAGCTTTCAGTATATAAACACATTGAGCTTAGTGTAGGTCTGTCAGCAGCAGAGCAGATGATTTCATTAATAACTCATTCTCTGTTGATTTCTGTGAACTGGGAGGCTGAGATCTTTTCAGAAGTGTTTTAGCAGCGGCGTATGAATGGTGGTGTGTGTGTGAGGTGTTATTCTACTTAAAGAAATCAATTCCACTGCAGCTGGTACCTTCCTCCTGGTGTCTTTATGGCCTGTTTGCAGTTCTCCATTGATTTTTTTTTTTCTCCCTCGTTCTTGCTTCAGGCTCAGAGGAGCATGTGATGAATGGCTGGAGGTGTCGGAAAGATCTGGAATTAGAGAGAGAGGAAGACTTTTCCTTCCCATTATGCTCTAATGCATCATCTCCACACACACACACACACTGATAGATGCAGGAATGATTGTGAGAGGAGGCGTTGTTGTAAGCTGTGACATTCTCAGATAGAAAACTGGAAAATGCTTCGGCAGCTGTTTCATATGGGATGGCGTTACACTGTGTGCTACTAACCAGCCATGACACAACACGGTGTGTATTTAGGCACTTAAGCATTGACATTTAAAGGGGACATATAATGCCCCTTTTCACAAGATGTAATATAAATCTCTGGTGCCCCCAGAATGTGTCTGTGAAGTTTCAGCTCAAAATACCCCACAGATCATTTATTATAGCTTGTCAAATTTGCCCCTATTTGGGTGTGAGCAAAAACGCGCCGTTTTTGTGTGTGTCCCTTTAAATGCAAATGAGCTGCTGCTCCCCGCCCCCCTTCCAGCATCTCCTTTACACAGGCTTTGGATACTCCGTCAACAACAAAACAGGCGAATCTCACTCAGCCAAAATGTCAGAAATAACCAGTTATGGAGTGCAGACTTGTATGTTTGAACCGGACACAGATGGAGAGTCTCAGGAAGAGATTGCAACTTTAGACTGCACGTTTCTGAATGGTTAGTGGATACATTTATGTTAGTTGTTGTGTTGTGGAGTTACATTGATTCAACTCATCGACTAGCATGTACCGTCATGTTAATCTACAATGCATAATAAATGTGCATTTATGAATTGCACAGACGGTGAGCGTTTTCGGGATAAAACTAACGACACAGTTCTAGTCTCTGTGAATACAGTCAGAGACTCTGGTAACTTTAGCCATATTAGCCGTACAGCGTTCTAGAAAGCTCATTCAGAAAGGAAATTCGCAAACATTCACAAAATACACTATATTGCCAAAACTTTTGGGACGCCTGTCTTTATATGCACATGAACTTTAATGACATCCCATTGTTAATCCGTAGGGTTTAATATGGAGTTGGCCCACCCTTTGCAGCTATAACAGCTTCAACTCTTCTGGGAAGGCTTTCCACAAGGTTTAGGAGTGTGTTTTTTGACCATTTTTGACCATTCTTCTAGAAGCGCATTTGTGAGGTGCAGCTGCTCGGCCATGGAAACCCATTCCATGAAGCTCTCTACACACTGTTCTTGAGCTAATCTGAAGGCCACACGAAGTTTGGAGGTCTGTAGCTGTTGACTCTGCAGAAAGTTGGCGACTTCTGCGCACTGTGACCCTCAGCATGCGCTGACCCCACTCTGTGATTTTACGTGGTCTACCACTTCGTGGCTGAGTTGCTGTTGTTCCCAATTGCTTCCACTTTGTTATAATGCCACTAACAGTTGAGCGTGGAATATTTAGTAGTGAGGAAATGTCACGAATGGACTTATTGCACAGGTGGCAACCTATCACGGTACCACGCTTGAGTTCACTGAGCTCCTGAGAGCGACCCATTCTTTCACAAATGTTTGTAGAAGCGTCTGCATGCCTAGTGCTTGATTTATACACCTGTGGCCATGGAAGTGATTGAACACCTGAATTCAGTGATTTGGGGGGGCGTCCCAATACTTTTGCCAATATAGTGTATGAAGTGCCATCCTTACTTGTTCTGGATATGAAGTTAGAGCACGAAGCGTTGGTGTTGACCCATCCTTCTGAAACAACTTTTTCACAAATCCAGCGTTTTACTGACTCTCGTCGGTGAAGCAGTCATGTGTAAAATGATTTGCGCAAATATATAACATTTTACCGACATTCTTCTGTGTCCTCAGTGGCCCGGGAGTCTATGCAGGCTCGTATGTTCGTTGGTACATCCAACAAAAGAACATTAGTAATGTTTTTGGCGCAGACATTGTAATACAGCGAGTAAACCGAAATGGCGGTCTCTGTGCTTCTCACTCAGGGGTGTGTCTATGCTAAAAGGGTTAGTCATGGGCGGGGTTTCCCTACTCATACAGAGGAGTAGAGGGAAATATGAAACAGTGCATTATGAGAGATTGGTAATGATTGATGGGGATTATAAAAAAAGTATTGGGTGGATTTTTACCATTTATAGGCTGGTTGTTTACACACACCGGGGACACAGATCTGGGAATTTTGCATAATAGGTCCCCTTTAAGATATTTATTTATTCATGGTATTATGCACAATCGGGGGTCTTGTATCACCCTGAAAGAGTTTATTTTGTGATAATGACCATCTGCCTGTACATTATCTGCTTATTTTCTGACTAATAACTAACTAACGTGCATGAGATGCATGAAGTGCAGCAGTCTGAGATGTGCACATATGATCAGAGCATTAGTCAGAAAAACAGAGTGTGAGATCTGAATAGATCAGCAGTGATCTGTGAGGGTGAGCAGGGGGTCAAACTGCAAACGCCGCCGCACACACACGTCTCCTAGAAACTCTAAAAATAACAACCTCCAGAGAGGGAGAGAGAGACGCACAGACACCGGCTCACATCCAGTGTGTTCTCCTGCTGGAAAATCACTTTTGCTGAGATGAATTTAGCAGTGATTTTCGTCTGATGGACGGGCTGTTTGTTTTGACGTGTGTGTGAACTGATCCGCTCAGTTTTTTTTTCCTCTGTCCGTTTATGGCAACGATCTGCTGCCTCACTGTTCATTAGATTAATAAATCACCCACTGTAATGTTTTATAATGATGATTTTGCCTGCTGTTGACCTAGGCAACATTTAAAGGTTCTCTTGACTCAACCCCCATAATGCATTGCAAAAAAGTCCATCCACGACTGTGGAAGTGACATTGATTCTTAATATATTTGATTCATTCAATACCAAAAAATACCTTTCATTATGATAGTATATGAATATGGTAATCGCTCATTATGATAGTATATGAATATGGTAATCGCTCATTATGATAGTATATGAATATGGTAATTGCTCATTATGATAGTATATGAATATGGTAATCGCTCATTATGGTATATGAATATGGTAATCGCTCATTATATTAATATGGTAATCGCTCATTATATGAATATGGAAATCGCTCATTATGATAGTATATGAATATGGTAATTGCTCATTATGATAGTGTATGAATATGGTAATCGCTCATTATATTAATATGGTAATCGCTCATTATATGAATATGGAAATCGCTCATTATGATAGTATATGAATATGGTAATTGCTCATTATGATAGTATATGAATATGGTAATTGCTCATTATATTAATATGGTAATCGCTCATTATGATAGTATATGAATATGGTAATCGCTCATTATGATAGTATATGAATATGGTAAATGTTTACTGTGAAGGTATATGAATATGGTAATCGTTCTGTATGATGGTGTATGAATATGGTAATCGTTCTGTATGACAGGATATGAATATGGTAAATGTATGAATATGGTAATCATTCTGTATGATGGTGTATGAATATGGTAATCATTCATTATTATAGTATATGAAAATGGTAATCGTTCTGTATGACAGTATATGAATATGGTAAATGTTTAATATGATGGTGTATGAATATGGTAATCGTTCATTATTATAGTATATGAATATGGTAATCGTTCATTATGATATGAATTGTTCATTCTTTATTACTCTGAAACTCTGTATTTCTTTAAGTGACATTTTGAAAATGTAATGTTGTTGCATTGCGGCTGTAGCTCATTTCTGCTTGGTGTTTTCTTTCAGGTCAGATGAGAGACTGATGGATTCGTAGCATATTCCTGTTCGGTCCTGTGGACGCAGAACATACGCAGGTAAAAATTCAGTGGGTCAAACATGATCCAAAATGTGTGTGTGGGACGTTTTCTCCTCAATGTCTGGATGAGAAAACACTCATCAGAGGAGCATTGTGGGTATAAACACTCCTTTGTTTTAGCCGAATAGAAGTCAGAACATGTTTGTTCCAAATATTTCATGAAGGTGCAATCGTGGAGAGCTGCGTAACTAGCAAACACTCAGAGTTTTTCACATGTTCGAAGCCATTATGTATAATGCATTATAAAGGTATTCATAACGTATGTTATAATGCGTTATATCTTGTCATAAATAATTGTAACCACAGTTAAAATGCATTATAATATTTGCAGATTACATCTGAAATTGGTTGTCATGTGTTTTAATGCATTATACTTCTAAAGGTGTAACAATGAATAGATAAGTATTACAGTGTATTATAACTGTGTTTACAATTATTCATAAGAACATGCAATGCATTATAATGTGCATTACGAGGCATAATTACTAAATACTGTTAGAATGCGTTATACACAAAGGCTTTAAGTAAAGTGTTACCACATTTTCTTCAGAAAATGATGTAAAAATATGAACCATAATGTGAAAATCTTCTACTATGATAGAAAATGTACATCAAATGAAACTGGAATGTGTGCATAAATTGCAACACATGACTGCGTTTGTTTGGATAGACACATGACTCATGAACGTGTGTGTGTGTGTGTGTGTCTGCAGCTGGTGATGTATATTAGGTGGTATAATAGACTGTGTGTGTAAACTACGCAGTCAGAACAGTGTGTTATTGTTGAGTGTGTGAACAGTGTCTATTGTGAGCAGCAGTGACGGCCGCCTGTGTCTGTGCATGTGCATGTTATGAAGTTGTTTATATTAACGTCAGCATGAAATGACTACTTACTTTCTTAATACACATTCCTGTGGTTTTATTATGCATGCTCAAAAAATCTACTGTAATAAATTGGAAAATGTAATTTTTCATTTGGCATAGTCAATCTCTCTCATGTTGAACCACCTGACATATAAAGTCACTTTCCATGGAGAGAATAAAGTCCTGACCTACATTTGAATATCCAGTTTCACTCTGAAATGTGTCAGATTATAGATGTAACACTATAAAGTAATGCTAAAAAAGCAGTGCCGTGTTTTTATCCCGGTGCACATCTGCTCTGTGTCCGTCCTCCGCATCATTTACATTTGAAAACACGAGCGATGACATCATCAGGATGACATCACAACCAACTGCACGAGAGAGAGAGAATAAAAAATGACATGCACACAGAGTGAATGCAAATGTGATCTGAAATATGCTTTCCTCTGTTAAAATTCCACAACAATTACAGAATTTACTACAAAATGTAACCACAAATGTGAAGATGAACGTGATGTGCTTCCTGTACGTCCAGTAGCAGAACACACAGCGGTTCACGGTTCAGACGCCCGTGTTCCTCCCTACACCAGTTCCTGTCTGAGCCTGTAAAACTCTCTCTCTTCCTCTGACAGGAAAGGCCTCATTTCCTGAGGCTGCTGTGAATCAGTCACAGAGGGAAACGCTCTGACGGTTCAGCTAGTGAATGAATATTTCAGACTGCACTCAGGGCTCCAGACTAACATTTGAGAGCAAGTTCTGCTGAACCTGATTTGGTAGCATTGCACAAGTAATATTAATAATCAGGTTTGATAGTAGCATGTGGATGTAAATTTATTTTCATTAATGTAACATCTGTAAAAATGGTAAAAACCTCATTTTTATAGGGTACATTTTAAATATTCTGACTGTTTGAGTTAGGACTCTACTTTTAATAAAAGGTAAAGCCACAGATGGCACCTCATTACCATAGTAAAAGATAATTATATGGTTTCTGTGGCATTTTGTAATGAAAAACAGCAGCCTAAAGACATTTAGTGTAAATACAAATGCACAAAATATGTTATAGCTTAACAAAAATACTGTAATTAAATTCCATTACTTCTTTCATACATTTAATATATGTCTACATTAATAATATAATAAAATTTTATATATAAATTTTATAATAAAACATTTCTGCCTTAATACCCATGTTACAGTTAGTGTTACTACAGTAAATCCATGGTAAATGTTGGTGATTTGTGGATTGAAAAGCCTTTGACTGGATTTCAGCTTTCTTCTAGATGTGTTTGTTTATTGGTGGTAATTTATGCTCAAACAAAATGTCTGATAACTGAGAATAATTCAGTATGGTGGTGTATGAATATGGTAATTGTTCAGTATGATGGCGTATGAATATGGTAATCTTTCAGTATGATGGTGTTTGAATATGGTAATCGTTCAGTATGATGGTGTATGAATATGGTAATCGTTCAGTATGAATATGGTAATTGTCCAATATGATGGTATGAATATGGTAATCGTTCAGTATGATGGTGTATGAAGATGGTAATCGTTCAGTATGATGGTGTATGAATATGGTAATCGTTTAGTATGATGGTGTATGAATATGGTAATCATTCAGTATGATGGGTGTATGAATATGGTAATCGTTCAGTATGATGGTGTATGAATATGGTAATCGTTCAGTATGATGGTGTATGAATATGGTAATCGTTCAGTATGAATATGGTAATCGTTCATTATGATGGTGTATGAATATGGTAATCGTTCAGTATGATGGTGTATGAATATGGTAATCGTTCAGTATGAATATGGTAATCGTTCAGTATGATGGTGTATGAATATGGTAATCGTTCAGTATGATGGTGTATGAATATGGTAATCGTTCAGTATGATGGTGTATGAATATGGTAATCATTCATTATGATGGTGTATGAATATGGTAATCGTTCATTATGATGGTGTATGAATATGGTAATCGTTCAGTATGATGGTGTATGAATATGGTAATCGTTCAGTATGAATATGGTAATCGTTCAGTATGATGGTGTATGAATATGGTAATCGTTCAGTATGATGGTGTATGAATATGGTAATCATTCAGTATGATGGTGTATGAATATGGTAATCATTCATTATGATGGTGTATGAATATGGTAATCGTTCATTATGATGGTGTATGAATATGGTAATCGTTCAGTATGATGGTGTATGAATATGGTAATCGTTCAGTATGATGGTGTATGAATATGGTAATCGTTCGGTATGATGGTGTATGAATATGGTAATTGTTCTGTTTGATGGTGTATGAATATGGTAATTGTTTTGTATTAACATTGTAACATTGTTTTATATTCATTTTATGCTGATTTATTTTTAAGTTCTGTAGAAATGCAAGGTTTATTTTCCAGCCATTTTTACTTTTGTTGTGTCTTTATACTTTTAGCTGTTTTTCTGTTTCAGTTACTACACTCTGTGATTATTTTCTTCCTCATTCTTGACGTCTGTATTAAAGTGATGATTGTAATCCTCTTAATCCAGCATGTGTGTCACTCATGAGACGTCTGGAGCTTTAGCATGTGTCTCGTGTCTGACGCGTCGTCTTTCACTCAGTGATGCAACACAAACGAGACTCGTGTGATTGAGAAGAGTTACTGACGTTCACACTAAACAACAGGAAACACTCCCTCTGCTTCTCTACATGTTTCCCATCATCCTTCAGTCCTGCCAGGGATGTTTACGCGTGTGTGTGATGTGGCCTGTCTCAGCACATCATCTGCTAGTTACGCAAGTGTTCCAGCCGCTGCGGCCCACAGTCTGACACCGCTGAAGTACACGAGAGATCCCGCGTGTGTGCCAAACTGTCTGCATATACTGTTCATTTACACTATAAATATCACTCTCCATCTGAGACAGATGATGTAAACGGGATATCATGTGATCATGGAATCGGCTCTCATATTCTGACCTGATTTCATTATTTTACAGCAGACACAGAAATACTCAAACACACACACGTCTATCTGAATGTTGAATAAATAGCCAGGAGTTTATGTACTTCTTCATGCTGTGAATAATGAAGAAAAGATGCAAACTAAAGTATGACAGAGGAGAAATACTACTGGATATTTACTTATTTGCGTCTGATCACTTCATCTGGCACTATGTGTAAATCAGGTGTGTTTTACAGGGACTGAGTGTTGATGGCCGTGCGGTAAGGACAGAGAGAGGGTCCTGCAGGATGAATTCTTTCCCGTCCATGGACAGACACATCCAGCAAACCAACGACCGGCTCCACTGCATCAAACAGGTGATGGGACCTTTTACAAAGTCTTGATTTTGTATGTTTTCTTGCATGAATGTTGATTTTTTCCCCCATATTCTCCATTGTTGCGGCTCCTATCTTCCCAGTCTGTCAGTAACGCTCTGTTTAGTTCCTGTCTCTATGAAGCCCCGCCTTCTGAAAAGCACAGTGTGCTCTGATTGGTCGGCTGGAGCAGTGTGTTGTGATTGGTGTTTGGGAAATGTCCCGCCCCTTACCTTACCATAACCGCCAGTTTCAACACACTACTAACTAACTCAACCAGGCCCCGCCCTTTATTCTGCGTATTAATTATTATAATGAGGAATATTGTGACGTGTTGGTTCCCGGAAGAAAACTCAAGACTACAATGAAGGCGTTTCAAGGAGTTCAGAAACACAGACACTGATATAGAGAAGAACTCAGAGCGCTTTCATGCTCAAACAGCAACATTACATGAACGTGGAAAAAAAAAAGCATAACACTTTAAGGATCTCGTCTCATCTCATGTCAGTGTTTCTTCATCACACCTATGAGACGTCAAAATGTCATTATTGAGATCATGTCAATCATTCAGGAGTCTGCATTTACAGCGTTTTAATCGGTTTATAAGTCATACTCAACGCTGTGACGCCCCCTACAGGACACCTGGATTTCACACAATTATTAGATTTCATTAGGGGCTTATACTCTCAGGAACAATATGCAGAATTTTCTGTAGATTAGTAATGAATATTTCACACATTAACATCTCACATAAACAGAGTAATAACTAAATACATTCTTTTCTTTTATCAGCACCTGCAAAATCCAGCAAACTTCCAGACGGCGGCGTCGGAGCTGTTGGACTGGTGTGGAGACCCACGAGCGTTTCAGCGGCCCTTTGAGCAAAGCCTGATGGGATGCCTAACGGTGAGGTCACATCAATCTGATTTCAGTTTCAATTAACCAATCAGCATTAATGAGTTAGTCATAAGAACAATCACCTCTGACTGTCACCTTGTGTGAAGATTTCCATCTGGCCTCACTCACGTCGCATTAAACATTCTATATTGTTTTACATTCTATATTATATTATATTCCAATTTAATTTTTGTTCTGTTATATTCTATTTTAAAGGAGTACGCCGACTTTTTGGGACTTTAGCTTATTCACCGTATCCCCCAGAGTTAGATAAGTCCATACACACCATTCTCATCTCCGTGCGTGCCATAACTCTGTCTGACGCACCCACCGCTAGCCTAGCTTAGCACAAAGACTGGAGGTAAACGGCTCCAACTAGCCTACTGCTCAATAAGTGACAAAATAACGTCAACATATTTACATGTTGTGATGTGTATAGTTACATCGTGTACTAAGACCGACAGAAAATGAAAAGTTTCGATTTTCTAGACCGATATGGCTAGGAACTATACTCTCATTCCTGCGTAATAATCAAGGAACTTTGCTGCCGTACCATGGGTGCAGCGGCGCAATGATATTACGGAGCGCCTGAAAATAGGCTAACTTCTGTCAACATAACCAACGTGACAACCTGCTTGCACAGGGAGCGTGTTGGGGACTATTTTCAGGCGCTGCGTAATACCATTGCGCCGCTGCACCCATGGTACGGCAGCAAAGTTCCTTGATTATTACGCAGGAATGAGAGTATAGTTCCTAGCCATATCGGTCTAGAAAATCACAACTTTTCATTTTCCGTCGGTCTTAGTACACGATGTAACTATACACATCACAACATGTAAATAGGAAAATGTTGACGTTATTTTGTCACTTATTGAGCAGTAGGCTAGCTGGAGCCGTTTACCTCCAGTCTTTGTGCTAAGCTAGGCTAGCGGTGGGTGCGTCAGACAGAGTTATGGCACGCACGGAGATGAGAATGGTGTGTATGGACTTATCTAACTCTGGGGGATACGGTGAATAAGTCCCAAAAAGTCGGCGTGTTCCTTTAAATGTTTTATTCTGCACCAATTTATTCTATTAACTTAATTTTATTCTATTCTGCTCTGCTCTATTGTAAACTATCCTATTCTACTCTTCTATTCTGTTGTTCTTTAATCTATGCCATTTTATTTACTTCTATTCCGCTGCAATTTATTCTATTAATTATATTCTATTCTGCTTGGATCTCTTTCAAACTATTCTATTGTGCTTATTCTATTCTATTTTTCTGTTCTATTCTGCACCAATTTATTCTATTAGTTTTATTTGATAACATTTTTGCTCTGTACTTTTCTGTTGCTTTAATCTGTTCTGTTCTCTAATATCTTAGTGTGTTCTACTCTGATGTGCTCTATTATATTCTATATTCACTTTGATTCTGAGGCGACTCTCTGAACGAACTCTTTCTGATTGTGCTGACGTGAACTCTGACATGTTTCTACAGCAGAGAAAGAGCAGATCTGAGCTGTATTTGAGGAGAATGTGGAGCGACGGCTAAACCAAACCTCCCTCAGATGTTTAATTATGTGCTTTAGACACACATATATCTCTGCCTGATGTGTTTAACTGTAATTAAGACGCAGATATGAGAGATTGCTTCCTGAGGGAAACCGGCCTCAGGGTGTGGCGGTGTTGAGCTCATTGGGCCGACCTGATGAGGGTTTGCAAATCAGGAGAGATTTCATTCCCAAAAACCACAACCACCCTGTGCAATTTGACTATGACAAATCATGTATGCCTGAATGTTG
>CM077187.1:36827785-36832785 GCA_039654105.1 Coreius guichenoti | reverse complement strand
TCCGTTAGGAAACCCTCAACTCACATTATACTGCCTTCTAAGACAGCTTATTTTAATAAAAAAATATTTTAGTACAAAATATATTAGCGGTGGAGAGAAAATCTATTCTGTTACAAATTGTGATTCTTCAGACATATCAAAAATGATTTTAAAAATGTGTGATTGATACAATAAAAACTATACTATAACACCACTGTTTTAATTTAAATATTTTTTTTATTATTTTATTATATTAGTAAAATTAATAATAATATATTATAGTTAATTCTAATAAATTGATGATAAAATTATTGATACAATACAAAGTAACTGTAATACTGGACTACACACCACTGTTTTATTATCATTTTTTGTTATTTTATTAAAATAGTAAATTTAGCAAGTGATAAATTCGAATAAAATTATGATAAAAAAAGTTATTGATACAATACAAAGTAACTGTAATACTGGACTACACACCACTGTTTTAATGTATTATATTTTTTCATTATTTAATTATAACAATATATTTAATATTATAATAAATTCTGATAAAATTATTGATAAAATAAAAAGTAACTGTAATACTGGATTACACACCACTGTTTTAATGTATTATATATTTTATATTTTATTATAATAATACATTTAGTAAATAATACATTCTAATATAATAAATTATAATATTATAATATAAAATTATAATAAAAATTATTGATACAATAAAAAGTCGTCATAGTTACACCACTGTTTTAATTTATTATAAAATTGTATTATTTTATTATAATAATAAATTTAATAAATAATAAATTCTGATAAAATTATAGATGCAATAAAAAGTAACTATAATACTGGACTATGCACCATTGTTTTAATTTATTATACATTTATGCATTTAGCAGACTTTATTCAAACTGATAATTTATCCAAATTATATATATTTTAATGATTTTATTATAATAATAATATTGATTTTGTCTTGTTTATTATAATACATTTTTATTATATTTATGTTTTATGTATTTTATTAAGATATTGTTTTATATTATATAGCCAAATTCTAAGACAGTCTCATATATATATATATATACTTCACAAAAACAATCCAATCCCATAATGCCGAGAAGCACATGTTGGATGAGTTGAGTGCGTGTCATTTTGCCTTAATCATGGATTCTGAATTCTGGATTTTCACATTGGAAATAAGCTGAACTTCTGTTCCATGTTAGCAGCGTAACAGTGTGTCTTTCTCTCTACAGGAACCCAGTAATAACTTCACCACGGGGAACTTTCATTACAGCCAGTCCAGCATGAGCGGGGTATGTCAGGTGTCCCGTCAGTGGCAGTTCAGCTGTTTCCTGTAGTGACTTCATGTGCGTGTTTATGTTTGTAGCCTCCGCGGTCGATGGCCAGTTACCCCCACTCTCCGTTACCGGGAAACCCCACGCCCCCCGTGACTCCAGGAAGTAACATGCCATCGTATCTGTCGCCAAACCAGGACATAAAGCCCCAGTTTCCTCCTGATATCAAACCCAACATAAATGCACTGCCGCCCCCTCCAGGTATGAGTGTTCTCGATGGACTGGGGAGGACATTTTGATTTACTTCAGAAGAGCTTTTAATATCAGTCTGGACAAATAAGAAAACATTGATAATGTCACTGTATCAAATCATTAGCTTGTTGTTTCCTAGGTAACCCTAACGAGGAGCTCCGCCTGACGTTCCCGGTTCGGGACGGTGTGGTTCTGGACCCGTTCAGACTCGAACACAACCTGGCCGTCAGTAATCACGTCTTCCACCTGCGGCCCACCGTCCACCAGACGCTCATGTGGAGGTGACACACACAATCACAGCGTGTGAAGATGCCGCTACTTTTGCATTTTTATAAATTAATAAACGCAAAAATGCATTACAAATTTTGTTCTGAGAAAATAAATTCTGTTTTTGTCACCATGATGAAAAATCGATTTTGCTGATAAATGCTGTGATTTATACAATAAAAAAGTAACTGTAATACTGGACTAAACATCACTGATTTAATTAATTATCATTTATTATAATAATAAAGTGAAAAATAATGTATTATAGTTAATTCTAATAAATTGATGACAAAATAAATAGTAACTGTAATACTGGACTAAACATCAGTTTTAATTTATTATCATTTTTTTAAATTATTTTATTGTAATAATAAAATTAAAAATAATTTATTATAGTAAATTTTAATAAATTGATGATAAAATAATTGATACAATAAAAAGTAACAGTAATACTGGACCAAACATCACTGTTTTAATTTATTATAATTTTTAAATTATTTTATTATAATAATCAAATGAAAAATATAGTTAATTCTAATAAATTGATGATAAAATAATTTATACAATAAAAAGTAATTGTAATACTGGACTAATCTTCACTGTTTTAATTTATTATTTTTTTAAATTATTTTATTATAATAATGAAATTAAAAATAATTTATTTTAGTTAATTTTAATAAATTGACGAAGAAATAATTGATACAATAAACCATAACTGTAATACTAAACATCACTGTTTTAATGTATTTTTTTATTTAAATGATTTTATTATAATAATAATAAAATTAATAATTTATTACATTATATTATTTATATATTTGATTAAAATATATTTTATATTATATTTTTATTTTATTATTACAGCACTACAGCACTATTTTTTTTGTAATATTTAAAGTGGTTAAGCAGAAATCAACATCCTGGCAATTGAGAGTCAATGTGTGTATAAAAAATACTTTGCAATACATATTGGATCTGGCAGCTAAATATTGTAATATCGAATTGAGTGGTCTATAGTAATTTATTAGCACTCTACTATCACAAAAATGCTCACATCCGTGTGTGTGTGTGTGTGTGTCAGGTCTGATCTGGAGCTTCAGTTCAAGTGTTATCATCATGAAGACAGACAGATGCACACTAACTGGCCGGCGTCGGTGCAGGTCAGCGTCAACGCCACACCTCTCACCATCGAACGGGGTGACAACAAGACTTCCCACAAAGCCCTGCACCTGAAGCCCGTGTGTCAGCCGGGCCGCAACACCATCCAGATCACAGTGGCAGCCTGCTGCTGTGTGAGTTTACACACACACACACACACACACACACTTCAGTGTCACATGATCCTTCAGAAATGATGAAAACAGTTGTGTTGCTTCATATTTTTGTGATCAAAGCTGAATTTATCATCATTACTCCAGTCTTCAGTGTCACATGATCCTTCAGAAATCATTCTGATATGATGATTTGATGCTCAACAAACATTTATGATTATTATCAGTCACATGATCCTTCAGACTTAAGACATAATTGGGATAAAGTCAAAATTATGATATACTAAGTTGAAATTATGACATAAAAAGTCGAAATTCTGGAATACCAAGTCGAAATTATCACTTAAAAAATAAAAATTGCCACACTAAGTTGAAATTGTGACATCAGTTATGTCAATTTCAACTCTAAGTCATTATTTCGACTAAGTGTGTCATAATTGACTTTTATTCTCATTATTTAGAATTTTTATGTCATAATTAATTATTCTGACCTTAGATAAAAGTCTCTCCTGCTCTCCAAGGCTGTATTTATTTGATCAAAAATACAGTAAAAATTCTGTAATATTATTCCAGTGTAAATCATCTGTTTTCTATGTGAATATATAGTAAAGTGTAATTTATTCCTGTGATCAAAGCTGAATTTATCATCATTACTCCAGTCTTCAGTGTCACATGATCCTTCAGAGTTAAGACATGATTAGGATAAAGTCAAAATTATGACATACTAAAACAAAATTATGATAAACTAAGTTGAAATTATGACATAAAAAGTCAAAATTCTGGAATATCAAGTCGAAATTATCACTTAAAAAGTAAAAACTGACACACTAAGTTGAAATTATTACGTCATCGTAATATTCGGCATCATATTCGACTGTCAATTTTGACTTTTATTCTCATTATTTTGAATTTTTATGTCATAATTAATCATTCTGACCTCAGATATTTATTTGATCAATTATACAGTAAAAATTGTAAAATATTATTCCAATGTAAAACAGCTGTTTTTTATGTGAATATATAGTATTCACGTAGAAAGTGCCCGTCGAGCGTTGTGCGTCGTGTGAACGTTGTGTGAGCGTTGTGTGAGCGTTGTTGTCTGTTCTCTCTGCAGTCGCACCTGTTTGTCCTCCAGCTGGTCCACCGGCCGTCGGTTCGATCGGTTCTGCAGGGCTTACTGAGGAAGAGACTCCTCACCGCTGAACACTGCATCACGAAGGGTAACGCTTCAGTCCGTCTCTGTTTCTGTTGCTCAGGCTCACTGATCAGTGTTGTAATGATGTGTGTCTTCAGTGAAGAGGAACTTCAGCAGTGTAGCCGTGTCTGTGGCCGGTGCCGGACTGAACGCTGACGACGGGGTGGAGCAAACGGCCATCAGAGTGTCTTTAAAATGTCCGATCACGTTCCGGCGTATTCAGCTGCCGGCGAGAGGCCATGACTGCAAACATGTGCAGGTCGGGAAGTCTTTAAACCGCTTAAACACTGGCTTTGATATCTAAAGCATGCAAGAGGCTTTTAGGGGGTTTTAGGGCTGTTAAAGTCAACTGTAAATCTGCTCGGGAACGAAATTTATTGTAAAAATCTAATTTGAATTGAATTTATTAAAATATTTCTCTTCAGGTTGATGCATCCAAAATTAGTCTAAAAAAGACACAAATACAGTAATTAATGCAACGTCAGATAGTTTCCAGATAGTATAAAAATAATTAGCTTTGCCTTCAATAAAGTATAAAATAAAAAAGTCAATTCAATTTTGTAGAAATGTTGTCTTTATAATATAACTCTTTTTTTCTCACACAGTAAAAATGAGTCTTTATATATGAAAATACACTACTGATCTTTTTCTTCAGTCCAAGGCTTCATTTGTTTGATTAAAAATACAGTAAAAATTGTGAAATAATATTATTATTTAAATCAGCTGTTTTCTATG
>CM077187.1:36760285-36822785 GCA_039654105.1 Coreius guichenoti | reverse complement strand
GACTGGCGTTCCAGCGTAGCATTTTTGATCATTTTCACAAAAATTTCAATGGCCCCCAGAATATTTTATTGTATGAATATCTGAACATGCAATATATCAAAAGAAAGAACAGAACCCGTTTTATTCTAGCTTCATGCATTCTTTTACTATCAACACTTGAATGTGGGTAAGTTTCAAAAAAAAGAAACATTTTGAGCAAAAAGCTGAGAAAATCATATTTTTGTCAAAGATGGGATTCAGAACGATGATCAAAACACAGATGGAGTCCATCAACACCCCAAAGCTTCACAGTCCTATAGCTCGTCCTGGGTCGACATCTCATTCAGTAACATTAGGCAGTTTTGATTGACTGAATATTCTGTCAATGGCGAGGAAAGAGTTAAAGGGATAGTTCACCCAAAAATGAAAATTTGATGTTTATCTGCTCACCCCCAGGGCATCCAAGATGTAGGTGACTTTGTTTCTTCAGTAGAACACAAATGAAGATTTTGCAGTCTGTCAGTCGTATAATGCATGTGAATGGTAACAAAATCTATGAGAGTAAAAAAAACATGCACAAACAAATCCATATTAAACCCTGTGGCTCGTGACGACACATTGATGTCTTAAGACACGAAACGATCGGTTTGTGTGAGAAACCGAACAGTATTTACATCATTTTTTACCTCAAATACACCACTATGTCCAACAGCCTTCAGCGCGCGATCACTTCCGGTGAGTGAGGTCAATGTACACGATCTGGCGTAGAGATACGCGCGAGAGATCACTTCCGCCGCTTGCGCCATATCGTGTACATTGACCTCACTCACCGGAAGTGATCGCGCGCTGAAGGCTGTTGGACATAGTGGCGTATATAAAATGATATAAATACTGTTCGGTTTCTCACACAAACCGATCGTTTCGTGTCTTAAGACATCAGTGTGTCGTCACGAGCCGCAGGGTTTAATATGGATTTGTGTGTGCATGTTTTTTTTTACTCATAGTTCTCATACTCTCATGTGCAAACAGATAAACATCAAATTTTCATTTTTGGGTGAACTATCCCTTTAAGTAACTTGTGTCACTTCAGCAATAATCAGCCAAGTGTCTTCTCTAAAAAGAGACCAAACTTCAGTCTGTGCTCCAAAACATTCAAGATTTACGACAGTTTAAGTTGGAAATTTAATTTTCAGGTCTATGCGCAAAAAGTGAAAAAATGAATTATAACTACTGCATAAATATACCATAAAATCCCCTAATTAAATATACATTATCAAACTGAAATATAGTGCATTAATTTAATTGAAATAATAATTTTAAAAAATTCTGTCATTTTTTGAGCAGCACCAGAGGGTTAAAATCAAAAGTTGTTAATATAATTTAATGGACCTGAGCTAACATGAACAAACATTTTTATTAATTGATATTAACAAAGATTAGTAAATACTGTAACACATGTATTGCTCATGAACTAATGTTATCTAATGGGACCTTATTGTAAAGTGTTACCCAGATACCTTATTTTTATGTCAAAATTACAAAGCATTTGCATCATCGTTCAGCGTTTTTAAAACATTTAATGATGGAAAGTTAGCACAACCTCTGAGCGTCTAAGGAAAGTGGAGCTGAAATGAACTCAGTCTTTTTTACCACATGAGAGTGAAATATATGTGCACGCGTTTTTCTACTCGCTTTGATTTTGATATGAAGAACCAGACAAACGTCCATCCGCCTCTGTCCTGTTTCTGTTTATCACGTCAGCGCTGATTCTCAAATGTTCACATCTCAAAGCACAGCTCTTATTCAAAACAATCACACTATTTTGGAAGCTTAAAGGGAAAAAAAGGAAATCGAAGTGTTTCCATGCAATTATCCGTCTAGTTCTCTTCTGTTCATAATGCAGTTGTATTATTTTTGAGAAGCTCATGTAAATATTTGTGAATACATTTGTATTAGTTGGTCATCATGTTTCTTCTGCCACTGTATGTCTATGAATATTCATCGCTAGAGCGAGTGAAAGACACGGGATGTGTTAGGAACGCAATACTCTACTATAATGGATAGATAAGCATTAAAATATACTTCAAAAGTTTGGGGTCGGTGAGACTTTTTAATATTTTCTGCTCACCAAGGCTGCGTTTGTTTGATCGAAAATACAGTAAAAATAGTAAAATATATTTACAATTTAAAACAGCTGTTTTATAAGTGAATATATAGTAAAATATAATTTATTCCTGTGATCAAAGCTGAATTTTCAGCATCATCTAATATGATGATTTGCTACTCAAGAAACATTTATGATTATTATCAAACTGTGTTGCTTCATATTTTGGGGAAATATTAAACATTTAATATTGATTAACTTACCTTAAATCTACTACTTAAGCTTTTTATTATTCTTCTGAGACTAAATTTCTAAATGCTACTCCTCCTAGACTGTTCAAGCTACATCCACCAAACTCAGACTAGACCTTCAGACTGTTCTGACTTAGTGTGCTATATCTTCTCAGACTGATCCAACGTACGGTTTTCCTAAAAATGCTGATCAAACCTCGGAAAAAATCCCATAGACTTACATTGACAGAATGTTCAAATGAGCAAAGACTCAAAAGAGATCTGTCTAAACTACTAAACTAAAACTTACACTATTTTAAACTTTTAAAACTACTTCAAACTTTCTGGCTAGGCTTTTTCAAGCCAACTTAAAGTTTGTCTACAACCTTTTTTATGTAGTGTTACTTAATATTTAATATTTAAAACGGACACTTTTGATCAATTTAATGCGTTTTTGCTGAATAAAATTATTAATTTCTTGCAAAAAAATGTTTTACTGACCTCAAACTATTGAATATATATATATGGACAACAGGCAAAATGACGTTTGGTTCAAAAACACTTTCATTCAAGAAAACCAATGGTGTGTAAAGCTGTCGGAGGCTCGGTTTATTGTAACACAGAGTTTCATGTTAATATGAAAAATATTGTTAATATGTACAAGCAAATATAACAGCCTTATGTGAAATAAATCTATACACGTTTGTAGAAAGGGCCGCTGTATGTAAAAGCTTACAGCCATTCGAAATTTGTTTAAAATGTTGAATATTTTATTATTTTTTTTGTTTTGGTAAATTATTTTTTATTGTTTGTCTTGTTGCATCACATAGCAAAAAAATTATACACATGCAATTAATTTTTTTAATGAATTTAAATATGCGACACAACTAAGTCTTCCATTTTTTTAAGAAAGAGACAGATGATTTTAATATCTGATTTTTAATCTGTGAAATCATTTAAACATTGAGCATCAGGTTTTCTTTCTCGTCCTCATGAGGATTAATGTCGGCGACCCGTGCTGTTTTCACAGAAATAAAGCTTTCATTGTCATTTCTTTGGTCTGATTGTAATTAAATTGAGGAAAAAGCAGAAAAATATGCTTTCTTCTACATCACAGTCTGTCCTCAAACAGTCCAAAACTCAATAAAATCATCTGTAATCTTTTCACTTGATGTTTATTGTGTTATTAAACTGAATTATTGATTTTGTGAGCTCATGAACTGCTTTCAGGGATAATCATTTTAAGTTTGTGTGGAAAACGAGACTGTAATCTTACAAAGACTGAATTATTGTATTTATCACTTAAAGTAGAGTAATTTTTAATCATTCAGGGTGTGATGTTATAGTCACCTTTGACCTTTATGTCATTGATGACTATATGAATTTAAGATAGTAGCCTACCTAGCATAATCTTAAACTGTTTTGGAAGTTAAAAAATATTTAATAGTGATTTAATATTTTTATTTGATTTTACTTATATGTATATTAATTACATAATATATTAATTAATAATATATTAATTATTATTTATGTTTCAGAAATCACAGTGTGACGCGCGCACATGCTTTTAAGCGCTTCCGTGTGACGTTTCAGCTCTTCCTGTGTCTGTCATTCAAGCGGCGGCAGGAGTCGTTAACCGGAATCAGCATGTTAATAATCAGCAACCGGATTAAATTATGCTCGCTCGCGTTCACCGCAGCGCGCATGTACGCCACCGGAGCTCAAGCCAACAACAACCCGGTGGTGTTCTTCGACATCGCGGCGGATAACGTACCGCTCGGTCGAGTCACCTTCGAAGTGAGTGTTACGAACTCTACTATGCTGAAGGCTTGGCTTATGAATAATTAATGACGCAAACCGACGCTCGTCTAGTTAGTCCGTCTGATTGGCTGAATGGAAAGCTGGACGCTAGACAGTTGGCGAATCAGCGAATTCTTCGAGGGTTTTTGGATATTAATTAGAACGTGTGACTGGACGAGTTTTTTTTTTTTTAATTTAATTTTTTTTTTAAGTAATTAATATTCATAAGCGTAGCCTTCTCCATAGTAAAGTCCTCATAACCTGCAAAATAATTAACATTATAATACTTTTATTTACTATGCGTAACATTTCTGAAACATTTCGGATATAACATGTTTTTTTCATTAAATTATATTTCAATCAAATATTTAAATGCGTATTTATTTTGCAATGTGGTTATTTTAATTCACCTTTGCCTCTCTTCCTGAACTTTAGCTAAATGCGGATGTTGTGCCCAAAACTGCAGGTAAATCCCTTGAAAACACCTTATATTCGTTATTTCTCTCACACAGGTGCCATGTTTGACCTTTTGTGTGTGTTTCACAGAGAATTTCAGAGCTCTGTGCACGGGTGAACATGGATTCGGATACAAGGGCTCCATCTTCCACAGGGTGATCCCACAGTTCATGGTTCAGGTAACACGATCCTCATCATCATCACAAGATGAAGAACAAGATCTCACACGCCTTCGTGAGCTGATTCACATCAAACCTGCGGCGCTTCTGGGTTTGGCTTTGGTTTAGGCTTAAAGGGACAGTTCACCTAAAAATTAAAGTTCTGTCATCATTTACACACCCTTGTGGTGATTTAAACCTGTATGAGTTTCTTTGTTCTGCTGAACACAAAAGATTATATTTTAAAGAATGTTTGTAACCAGACAGTTAACGGCACCCATTGACTTCCATAGTATTTTTTTTCTTACTATGAGAGTCAATGGGTGCTGTCAACTGTTTGGTTACAAACATTAATCAAAATATCATCTTTTGTGTTCAGCAGAACAAAGAAACTCATACAGGTTTAAAACAACATGAGTAAATCATGACAATATTTGGGTGAACTATTTATTTAAATTGTGATTTTACAAAGCTCTTTAATAACCGCTGAGACTGAAACGGTCTTGCTCTTCCTCTCCTTACAGAAGATCCGCATTAATCCTGTATGATTATTTTCTGATGACACATTTTATGTTTCATATATACTCATTTTAAGCCTCAAATGCTTTTTGCATGTGATCACATTCACAGGATATGAATTCTTGATATCAACAATTCAATTTTCACTAGTTAAAATGCTCTTGATATCAGGGCTTAGATTTCTACTAGTGAAATGTGAATTCTTGATATCAACAATAACGTCATCACTCGCAGAAATATGAATTCTTGATATAAAGAATTAAATTTCAACTAGTAAACCTATAATTCTTGATATCTGTAATTGTATTTTCACTAGATAAACATCACCATAGACTGCCATTCAAACTCAATTGTTGATATCAAGAATTGATTTCTTACTAGTTTTTTTTTTTTGGTCTTATTGGTTTATTTAAATAATTTTAATTATTAAAGGATTAAAAGAGATTTAAGGAAATAAAGAAAAAGAAATAAGAACTGTAAAAGTTCCAGTTCTATTGTAGTTATGAAGTAAACTATTTGGAAAAAAATTTAGACTTATTTTCGTCTGCCTTACATGTAAAAATGCAACACTTTTCTTGTCACGTCAAATTCGGTTATTATTTACATACATAATGTCATATGTGACCCTGGACCACAAAACCAGTCATACGGGTAAATTTTAAGATTTATACATCACCTGAAAGCTGAACATATAAGCTTTCCATTAATGTATGGTATATGTATTGATGAAAATCTGGAATCTGAGGGTGCAAAAAAATCAAAATATTGAGAAAATCTCCTTTAAAGTTGTCCAAATGAAGTCCTTAGCAATGCATATTACTACTAATAATAATTTTTATATATTTACGGTAGGAAATTTACTAAATATTTTAATGGAACATGATCTTTACTTAATATCCTAATGATTTTTGACATAAAAGAAAAATTGATTATTTTGACCCATACAATGTATTGTTGGCTATTGCCACAAATATACTCGTGAGACGCATGACTGGTTTTGTGCTCCAGGGTCACATATTTTCAGTTCAAAATGGTGAAATTTCATTAAAAATGTCAAGTAGTTTGCATCACTTGATATTACTGTTGGTCGCTGAACGTTTTTAATCATAAAACAGTTGTCAAATATTAAATGTTTAGCTACTTACATCTTACGATGCACTCTTTCAATGCTGTAACTAAAGTGTCGTGCTGGAATTCGCACTAACGGTAAGCCCCGCCTTCTTTGATTTGATTGGCCATCTCACTCATTCTGACAGTGACGAGCGCTGTTAGACCGCTGAGGCAGACCAACCTAAAAAGTAACATTTTACTTTTGTCATCCTAGCAACAAACGGAGCGGTGTGTAATGGAGTACAGCAGAGCAGCATCAACAATATCAAATATTGGGAATATCAAATAATTCTAATTATTCTAATTATTAGGGGGGACATGTCCCCCTCAATGTCTATGGTGGTTATGGCCCTGATTTACACTAGTGTGTGTTTCACTCAGGGAGGAGATTTTACCAACCACAACGGAACCGGAGGAAAATCCATCTATGGCCCGAGGTTTTCGGACGAGAACTTCAGACTGAAACACACCGGACCAGGTAAAACACACCTGTGTTTGCTCAACAGACGCTCCCCTCCACGCTTTAGTCAGTGAATGTTGGTGTGTTTGTTGATTGATTGGGTCACTGGTCATTCAGGCTCTCTGTAGGAACATGTAAACGCCTCTAGATGGCACTATAATGTCTGTTAAAATGAAAATCTGTCAAGAAGGGTTAATGTTAACTAAAACTAAAATAAGCAAATAAGCAAAATAAGCATAAAAATTAACATTTTTAATAGTTTTAGTTAATTGAAATAAAGCTAAAATAAAATATTAGATGGAAAAAATAAAAAAAATAGGAACTAAAATTACTAAATAAAAAATAAATCAGAGCTAAATGGGAATATTAACCAAATTAAATAATATTACTTAAACCTTAAACTAAAATGAAAATATACAAATAAAAGCAAAATATCACAATACTATGATTAGAATAAAATAAACACTGATCTCAATTTGACAGAGAAAAAGAGCAGATTGTCATAACTTATTATTTTTATTTACTACTATTTTAAAGCATTGGAAGCAAAAATCATGTTTGATACAGCGATATAGAAATTATTTTCAGTACTTAAATTTTTTAAAGACATGTTAAAATTTAAAATATCATAAATATATTTAAAATATTAATTTCATATTATACAATTAAAAAAGTTATTGCATTTCCTTTTTTATTGCTTTAAATTTTTTGATGTCCTTTTGTTTGTATATTAGTAACAACTATTTATTTACTCAATATTTTATATATATATATATATATATATATATATATATATATATATATATATATATATATATATATATATATATATATATATATATATATATATATATATATATATATATATTATTTTAGGGGTGTAACAATATATTGCGTCACAATATATCGCAATACAAAAATGCTACAATATGTATCGTGGATAGTGACTATCTGTATTGTGTATAGTTCACCCAAAATGAAAATTACTATATGATAATAAATTCAAGTTTACAGAGTTTTAGGGTCAGTACTACATTAAACTACTAGGCCTACCTTTTACCACATGTCTTGGTGTATCGCAGTAATATTGTATCGGGAGTTCAGTATCGTGATATGTATCGAATCATGACGAGGGTATCGTTACACCCCTAGTAATTTTTTATTATTTAATAAATATATATTGCGTAATGTATGAGTGTGTGTATATGCAGACATCCATTTAAATCAGCAGCTGCCTAGATCTCAGTATCGACATCGGCTGTTAAACTCACATCAGTTAGCCACTATTTACGACCCATGAAGATCTTCCTCATGTTGTTTGTGTGTGTTCAGGTATTCTGTCCATGGCCAACGCTGGACCGAACACAAACGGATCCCAGTTCTTCATCTGCACAGTCAAAACAGAGTGGTACGAGAGGATCTTCTTCCCTTTCCTGTGGCTGTGAATGAGCGGATGAGATGTTGAGAGTGTGTGTCGTGTGTTTTCCAGGCTGGACGGGAGGCACGTGGTGTTCGGCAGTGTTAAAGACGGGATGGATGTGGTGAGGAAGGTTGAGGATCTGGGATCTCGCTCGGGAAGAACCGCCAAGAGAATCAGCATCAGCGACTGCGGAGAACTCAAGTAGATTCACTGAATCATTTCACGGAGTCCTTTTCTACTGTCCACCGCAGATTCATCGACTACTAAATGTTCAGAAAGCTCCATAATGTGAAATATAGGAGAATTTTTAGGAATCCTCACTCGTGTATTGACCAAAAAGTGTACAAAACCGCATTAAAACACCATATATCTTCTGCCATTTCACAATGATGTTGTACAGGAAAAAGATTCTCCTTTTGAATTCCGAACATCATGCAGGTTTCAAATAACATTAGGGTCGGCAAATAATGTCATAACTATCATTTTTGGGTGTGTTATTCCTTTAAAGTAACGCCCACTGTGAATAAGTCATTTTAAACGTCATTCTCAGGTAATATTGGTAATAACAGCGTTTAATCTGGACTGAAAACGCGTCATATGTGATGATCTCTTTTATGTGTGCTGCAGTATTGAATTTGAAATAATAAAGCCAAGAGCAATAAGAAATTATGTTTTAGTGGTTTATTTGTATGCACAGTTGGATCGGCTCTGGGGAAAGAGCGGCACGGTCTCGTTTAAGGCACATGTCTGTGTTTCACAGGTTATTAATGGCACATTTCACAGTCTGATATACAGTCATTCAGAACAACATCTGACGTCATTTAGGTGAACTGGATCTCTGTATGAAGCATGTGAACTGCCAAGTTTTTGCTTGAAATCAGTATTAAGTGCTGGATGTGAATGGTGGATTCTGGGACTAAACGTTTGACCGTTTCATCCACTTTAAACAGACGCAACACAGTCTTAAAAGTAACTTGACTCCAGATTATAAGTGAACAAAACACATTTAAACAGCAGCTCTTAAATATCAATTCAGACCACTTTTTTTGTGTTCAAGTGTTCAAATGCGTTTTGAGGCCACTGTATATGAGATATTATAAAGTATATTTCACAAGACTTCATTCAGAGCGGAAGTGTCACATTGTTTAATTAAACCTAATAATACTGTTAATGTTCTGATCTCTATTGCTGTCACTATTATTGTTCATATTTTTACACAAATACACAAAGATGGTTGTAATAAACAGGCACTTGAGCGACTCATCCTAAAATCACACAATATGTAAAAAATAAGGGCTATGAAAATTCATTAAAGATCAACAATTCATCAACAAAAACAACATTATAAAAAACTATTTGAAAAGCCTTTTCAACAGAACCTCACACTTATTATTCATGGATATTAATGCATTGAATATGTGAAAGGCGATACTGATGTCCTGCCTGTAAATTATTGCCCTGAAACGTGTTTTATTAAAAGCTCCAAAGGAATATTTCACAGCAACTAACCTGATATCAAGTATTGATCAAGTACTGTATATATACACCGATCAGGCACAACATCATGAGGTGAAGTGAATAACACTGATTATCTCTTCATCACGGCACCTGTTAGTGGGTGGGATATATTAGGCAGCAAGTGAACATTTTGCCCTCAAAGTTGATGTGTTAGAAGCAGGAAAAATGGGCAAGCGTAAGGATTTGAGCGAGTTTGACAAGGGCCAAATTGTGATGGCTAGACGACTGGGTCAGAGCATCTCCAAAACTACAGCTCTTGTGGGGTGTTCCCGGTCTGCAGTGGTCAGTATCTATCAAAAGTGCTCCAAGGAAGGAACAGTGGTGAACCGGCGACAGGGTCATGGGCGGCCAAGGCTCATTGATGCACGTGCGGAGCGAAGGCTGGCCCGTGTGGTCCGATCAAACAGACGAGCTACTGTAGCTCAGATTGCTCAAGAAGTTAATGCTGGTTCTGATAGAAAGGTGTGAGCATCAGAACTGGACCACGGAGCAATGGAAGAAGGTGGCCTGGTCTGATGAATCACGTTTTCTTTTACATCACGTGGATGGCCGGGTGCGTGTGTGTGGCTTACCTGGGGAACACATGGCACCAGGATGCACTATGGGAAGAAGGCAAGCCGGCGGAGGCAGTGTGATGCTTTGGGCAATGTTCTGCTGGGAAACCTTGGGTCCTGCCATCCATGTGGATGTTACTTTGACACGTACCACCTACCTAAGCATTGTTGCAGACCATGTACACCCTTTCATGGAAACGGTATTCCCTGGTGGCTGTGGCTCTTTCAGCAGGATAATGCGCCCTGCCACAAAGCAAAAATGGTTCAGGAATGGTTTGAGGAGCACAACAACGAGTTTGAGGTGTTGAATTGGCCTCCAAATTCCCCAGATCTCAATCCAATCGAGCATCTGTGGGATGTGCTGAACAAACAAGTCCGATCCATGGAGGCCCCACCTCGCAACTTACAGGACTTAAAGGATCTGCTGCTAACATCTTGGTGCCAGATACCACAGCACACCTTCAGGGGTCTAGTGGAGTCCATGCCTCGATGGGTCAGGGCTGTTTTGGCAGCAAAAGGGGGACCAACACAATATTAGGAAGGTGGTCATAATGTTATGCCTGATCTGTGTATATATATATATATATATATCTCACAGCGCATTAATTTTGATTATTTTAGACTTGAGGGTCAGTTTTTTTCTTCAGAATTTTGTATTTGAGTTTTAATTGTGATGCACCAACAACTACAAATGTATTGTTAAAAATATATATATTTTCTGTGGCAATCAACATATTGCATGAATGCTACCCAGAGTTCTGCTTTAAATCAGTCAGGAATCAGTGAATATCGTCCAGCTAAACTGGAGCAGATTTTAGCACCAGTTCTGAGGTGAATGAGGGTGTATCTGGGCGTCTTTAGGGTGCCGGGGGTCAGAGGTCACTGAACTCGACGGCAGTAGTATCCGAGCACCTTACACTTCTCACAGAGATGCTGAGGATGTTCTTTGCTCTGGTCCGATACGTCCAGGCCGTCAGGTTTCTCCAGAGGACGCTGCAAACGCAGAGGAAAGATTATAAATGCATACGCTCATCCCATCCCATCTCTCTTTAGTGTGTGATGTTGCTGTTAGTTCTTCTCTATATCAGTGTCAGTGTTTCTGAACTCCTGAAACGCCTCCATTGTAGTCTTGAGTTTTCTTCCGGGAACAAACACATCACAATATTCCTCATTTAAATAATTAATACGCAGAATAAAGGGGCGGGGCCTGGTTGAGTTAGTTAGTAGTGTGTTGAAACTGGCGGTTATGGTAAGGTAAGGGGCGGGACATTTCCCAAAAACCAATCACAACACACTGCTCCAGCCGACCAATCAGAGCACACTGTGCTTTTCAGAAGGAGGGGCTTCATAGAGACAGGAACTAAACAGAGCGTTACTGACAGACTGGGAAGAGAGGAGCCGCAACAATGGAGAATATGGGGGAATAATCAACATTCAAGCAGGAAAACCTGCTCTAGTAGAGCCAAAAAACAACATCAAGACTGATTATTTTGAAAAAGCCAAAAAGCAGCCATGATGTCCACATGAAAGCGTGCATCTTAAAAGCAACATTTACAATACAGAAGAACATCTGGTGAACATTACAAAGGAAAGAGCGTTGAGAGCAGATCTGACTCGACGCTCTTCATCTAGTGTTTTCAACCAGGTTCATAACTTCATAACCTGCCAAACGTACTGCAAAGCACCTCATGAAAGCTTTATCTCGAGCCAAAAGAGCTCGATTACATCAATGTCTCCAGTTGCTGAGGTCTTCGTCTCAGTCGTGAGGTAATAACAAACAGATGCTCGCCAACTTTTAACTGTTTAGATGCATTTAGATGTTCTTTTGCGGCTCATTTTGTGCAGATGCTTCAATGAAGCAACTCCAGAAAGCTTCCAAACATCCACTCAGAGTTCCTGAGCCGTAATGCAGTTGTGTTTATATAGGCAAGACAGAAAACAGAGCACAGAAATGAACATCTTAATCAGCCTTGTTTTCTAGTAAAAAAAACACCCTTAAAGCAAGAAGCATCTACTTGAAAAGTCAGATTGCATAAGATGATTCCGTTTATTTTTCTTACTCAATTGGTAAAGCAGAAACTTCACTAAGTTTTGTTAGATTTGCATAATTCAGCAATGGGGTAAACATTAAACTAATGGCTAATGTTGCTAAAATATCTTGTTCCAAGGATGTTTAGATCTTGCTGAAATGAGTGTGAAATGCTGTTTTTCAGTCTGTTCACCTGTTTGTGAGGATAGACGTTGATGTGGCATTTGATGCACTCCTGACCCATGTTAGCCCACGAGTTTCCACTCATCCATTTCCTCTTGCATTTGGGACACTTGTACTCTCCAAAACACCTCTTCTTACCCTGATACGGCGTCAGACCCTCTCCTTTAGGACGAGCCTGGTAAGAAAACAACCTTTAGTTCATCCGTAGACAACTCAACTAAACATAAATGACTGAATACAGCAGAATCACACTGAAAATCTTTCAGTATCATGTACACTATCGTTCAAAAGTTCAGTAAGAAATGTATCTTTTTTCAGCAAGGACGCATTAAAGTGACAGTGAAGACATTTATAATGTTACAAAAGATTCTATTTCAAATAAATGCTGTTCTTTTGAACTTTCTATTCATCAAAGAATCCTGAAAAATAAAATGAAAAACCATTTTCAACATTGATAATAATCATAAATGTTTGTTGAGCATCAAATCCTCATATCAGAATGATTTGTGAAGGATCATGTGACACTGAAGACTGGAGTAATGATGATAAATTCAGCTTTGATCACAGGAATAAATTACACTTTACTATATACTCACATAGAAAACAGCTGCTTTACATTGGAATAATATTTCACTATTTTACTGTATTTTTGATCAAATAAATGCAGCCTTGGTGAGAATAAGAGACGTCTTTCAAAAACAAAAAAATCGTAATTATTCCAAACTTTTGAACGGTAGTGTATATCGTTTTGTAAATGTTAATTCTGCAGTCATATGTGTCACAGAGGTTTTCAATCATTAATAATTTAATATTTTTTCTTGAACCCCAGTGCTTCATTTGTCAAACTGTTACAGTATTGTGATGCTGCTGTTCTTAAAGTAAACATTACATTACAGTGTTACAGTTGTGTTGCATTAGAATGTCTGATGTTACATCACAGTAACTGTGGAAAGCAATTCCAAAATGTAACATGTTGTACTTTAAATGTTGGACCTATAGTGAATATTAGTGTAAACTGTCTTCTCTTTCACACACACATTCACACAAACACAAATATACACAAGGTCTGTTTCAGATTTAAAGGACTGGTTTGTTTGGATGAAGCTTCATAATCGAATCTGCGCACAAGCATCTGTGTTTGACAGAGATCCCGCCGCACTCACATGTCTTTAATCTCTTTACTGTGGTTATTAGGAGTATTTAGTCATGATGAGTCCTGTCTGTGGTTGGCTCAGGATCATTGGGATGCTTTAAACATCTTTCTGAAATCATTCAAGCTGCATTTCTAATAATTCCAGAGCCAGTGTTGTAGGTTCTGATTGTTGGCATTTCTCTGTGTGACTAATATGTGATTTAATCAGACGCATCTGAGCCTCTCACGTCACTGATGCACCGGCTCCATATAAACCACCTGCTGCTTTACTAACCACACACACACACACACACACTAATATGAGGATTTGATGCTCAACAAACATTTATGATGTTGAAAACAGCTTCATATTTGTGTGAAAACCGTGATAATTTCTTTTCTAGAAAGTTCAAAAGAACAGCATTTATTTGAAATAGAAACTTGTGTAACATTATAAACGTCTTTAAGGTCCTTTTTGATCAGTGTGAAGTGTGAGATGCTTCATTTGGAGGACGGCCCGGCTCGAGCACTGCTAATTTATGATGCAACAGTGACATGAAAGCTGCTTCAGGGAGGAGATGTTTACTCGGTGCTCTGTAATCACGGCTGGAATGTGAGCGTTCGGCTCTGAAACGCCTGTTATTCTGACCACCAACAATCTCTGAAATGTGACTGAATGAAATGAAGATGTTGACAGCTAAATGAAAGACGACTCCTGCCTCGTGTCCGAAAACACCCAGAACAGTCAGTCCGCATTAAATCTGACACTTTTTGCAAGACAAAAAAAACTGAAAAGCGCAACATGAACATTCTGCTAAACATCTCCATTTGTTTTCCAAAGGAGAAACTCATACGGCTTTGGACGCAAGGGTCAGTTTTCATTTTCATTATCCCTTTAAAGTCGGCATGATAGTCTTTTCTTTCCTATTGTGCCGTATATCATGCCATGTTCAACCCAATGAGTCAAAGAGTTTTAAATGTATCAATTTTGCTGAAATGTTAAGGGCTTGTGAGTTAATGATGCAGACAAATTCAAACTGACCCAACAATAGTTGAGAGAAACTAAAAATCTGAACGCATCAAAGGGCGTTTTCTCAATGATTCCTCTTTTACAGTGCAGATGACGGGCTCTGAGTTGATTCTCTGCGCTGGCTCCCTCGGGGCCCCTGAGAGGCCCCTGTAACCGCCCACAGGATCCAGCCCTGCTCTGTATGACGAATACTTTAGAGGAGCCATCATCATCATCATCATCATCATCATCATCATCATCGAGTCCAGCTGCGCAAGTTTGGCAGAGACAGAACCACATATTAGCAGCTGGAAATGTGAGTCAAACACACACGCTCACACACACACTCACACACGCACATACACACACACACTCTCACACACACTCAGAAGCACACACACTTACACACACATACTCACACACAAACGCTCACTTACACACACATGCACACACACGCACGCACACACACACACACACTGATACTGACACATGCACACACTCACACACACACGCTCACTCACACACACACACATGCTCACTCACACTCATACAGTCACACACACTCACGCACACACACGCTCATACTCACACACTCATACTCACACACATACTCACACACACACGCTCACTAATACTCACACACACGCTCACTTACACACACACACGCTCACACACACTTACATACACACGCACTCACTCATACACACACTCGCACACAGACACACACACTCACTCACTCACACACACACTCACTCACACACTCCCTCACACATACACACACACATGCACACACACTCTCACACACACACACACACACACACACTCTCACCCCTTCAGAAAGGGTATGTTTTCATTTGGTAAACTCAGATTAAAGGATAGTTTACAGTGTGGAATCCGGACGGATCATAACAGAAATCTGTTGTGTGTGTTCATATATTCCATGAATATGCAAATTAACAGTGACATCATCTAGCGACTTTTTGAGCAGGCTTTAGCTACATTCCATTGAAAGAAGTTCAAGTAGACAGCACACCTATGATCGACAGGACAAAGTGTGCAGTATTATTTACATTAGTAACTTGAGGACACTTGTTTTTAGATTATTAACATAGAGCAGCCTTGCAAACACTGTAATAATCTCCTCTATCCTTGCTCGGTTGTTCCACAAATGCTCCGTCCACACTCAATCTAGCGTGCAAGGATTTCCCGCCGCACTGATTCATTTTCCCAGAGTTCCACAGAGGAGGTTCTCCGCGTGTGGATTGGCCTTCACCGGCTCTCCTCCATCTGGAGCCCATCAGAGCGAGCGAACAATGCTGAGCCCCCACGGCTCTCGTGAGATCCAGCCGAGAACATGTGCTCAGTTATTCCTCCCTAACAGACCCAGACCTCTTCCCTCGGCTCTGTTTGCATTGGCAGCGGTGCAGCGAGAGACATCTGGAGCACCATGCGCTGATGCAACAAAGAGTTAAAGCAATAATTCAAAACATAATCATTATTAGTGCTGTGGCATACTAATGTCAGAAGCTAAAATCATTGTAATCAACATATAGTAAACTTTTATTAGTAAACTTCCCATAATGCATCTCTTAAACCTGCTGCAGTGCACTCTGGGAGTGGCTCCCTACGGAAATCTGATACAGTGCCTGTAATTCAGAGCCATATGTTTAAGTGTCAGTTTAAGATTTCCCAGCAGCCCTTTTCAGACCCCATCAAATACTGTCCACGCCTCTCATTAAAAACATGACGAACATGAACATGCTGTTTCAACTTTACTGAGCAAAACTCAGTAAATCAGAGAAAGTACAGTACGGTTTAAAAGTTTGGGATAAGTCTTCAGCAAGGATGCATTAAATGATCAAAAGAGACATTAAAGACGTTAGACAAAAGATGTCTAATTTCAAATAAATGCTGTTCTTTTGAACTTTATATTCATCGAAGTTTACATCTCGCAATTATGACTTTTTTCTCAGAATTCTGACTTTACATCTCGCAATTATGACTTTTTTCTCGGAATTATGAGTTTACATCTCGCAATTATGATTTTTTCTCAGAATTCTGAATTTACATCTCGCAATTATGATTTTTTTCTCAGAATTCTGAATTTACATCTCGCAATTATGACTTTTTTTCTCAGAATTCTGAGTTTACATCTCGCAATTATGATTTTTTCTCAGAATTCTGAATTTACATCTCGCAATTATGACTTTTTTTCTCAGAATTCTGAATTTACATCTCGCAATTATGACTTTTTTTCTCAGAATTCTGAGTTTACATCTCGCAATTATGACTTTTTTTCTCAGAATTCTGAGTTTACATCTCGCAATTATGATTTTTTCTCAGAATTCTGAATTTACATCTCGCAATTATGATTTTTTCTCAGAATTCTGAATTTACATCTCGCAATTATGACTTTTTCTCGGAATTCTGAATTTACATCTCGCAATTATGATTTTTTCTCAGAATTCTGAATTTACATCTCGCAATTATGATTTTTTCTCAGAATTCTGAGTTTACATCTCGCAATTATGATTTTTTCTCGGAATTCTGAATTTACATCTCGCAATTATGATTTTTTTCTCAGAATTCTGAGTTTACATCTCGCAATTATGACTTTTTTCTCAGAATTCTGAGTTTACATCTCGCAATTATGATTTTTTCTCGGAATTCTGAATTTACATCTCGCAATTATGATTTTTTTCTCAGAATTCTGAGTTTACATCTCGCAATTATGACTTTTTTCTCAGAATTCTGAGTTTACATCTCGCAATTATGATTTTTTCTCGGAATTCTGAATTTACATCTCGCAATTATAACTTTTTGTTCAGTATTCAGAGTATACACAAAAATATGAACTGTTTTCAACACTGATAATAATCATAAATGTTTCTTGAGCATCAAATCATCATATGAGAATGATTTGTGAAGGATCATGTGACACTGAAGACTGGAGTAATGATGATAAATTCAGCTTTGATCACAGGAATAAATTACACTTTACTATATATTCACATAGAAAACAGCTGCTTTAAATAGTAAAAATATTTCACAACATTACTGCATTATGGTCAAATAAACGCAGCCTTAGTGAGCAGAAGAGACTATAAGAAAGAAAATTTGCAAGTAATTTCACCATGATATTCTTCCAACATCAAATGATCTGAAGTGCTCCACATGACAGCTATTAACTCATTTGTGAAGTTGATGCATCAATAAAAAATGAAGGAGAAACTTCTGAACCATATATTTTCCTCCAGAACACGCTTTATGAATTTGCTGTTGTTGTGAGATCCATTTCGTCTGGCTGTATTCTTTAATAAGTGTTTTAATCCTTTTAATAAGTCCAAAATCCATAGCCAACATTTGCTTTACATGCAATAAATGAAATCAGTTCTACACCTCACTGCTGGCTATGAACCAACCCTTACAATAATGCCAAAGTGAGAGTGCAAACATTATATATGAGTTTTATATTTTATTTTGCTCTTAAACTTTACTAATAAGACTGTTTTTATAGTTGCACTGGTTTATTTACAGGTGCAGCAACTACAGTGGTCTACAAGATATTTATAAGCCACACGTTGTATGGGTTATTTTTATGGTGTTGGAAGCCTGACAGTATTTGTAGTACAGTAAAGTCTCTGTCAAACACCCACCGATGTCATTCCTGTCCGTCCCACAACATGAGAGATTTACATTCTGCTTATACTCACATTTCTGTGGGTTGCCCCCCACACACACACACACACAGATGATGTGTCACGTTATTTGACTGAATAACAGAGAATGTGTCCAGTGTTTAACACTCTCACATTTACACTCACTCTGCAAAACTCACTGACTCAATGCTGTGGAGATTTACTTGGTTACTAGTATGTTGTAATGTGGTCGCTAAGGAGATCTGGGTGGTTGCTAGGTGGTTGCTTACCAGCTCAAGTCAAAAAAAGCCCACCTGAGTTTACATCTCGGAATTCTGAATTTTTATTTTTTTTCTCGGAATTCTGAGATTTTACATCTTGGAATTCTGACCTTTTTAAAATATAAACTCAGAATTCCTACTTTTTTCTCGGAATTCTGGGTTTACATTTCAGAATTCTGATTTTTTTTTTCCTCGGAATTCAGAGTTTTTACATTTCGGAATTCTGACTTTTCTCAGAATTCTGGGTTTACATCTTGGAATTCTGACCTTTTTCTTTGAATTCTGAGTTTACATCTCGGAATTCTGAATTTTGATTTTTTTTTCTCGGAATTCTGAGATTTTACATCTCGCGGAATTCTGAGTTTACATCTCGTAATTATGACTTTTTCTTAGAATTCTGAGTTTACATCTCGGAATTATGACTTTATTTCTCAGAATTCTGAGTTTACATCTCGTAATTATGACTTTTTCTTAGAATTCTGAGTTTACATCTTGGAATTATGACTTTTTTCCATAATTCTGAGTTTACATCTCACAATTCCTACTTTTTTTCTCGTAATTCTGAGTTTTTACATCTCGCGGAATTCTGAGTTTACACATCTCGTAATTCTGACTTTTCTCGTAATTCTGAGTTTACATCTCGCAGTTATGACCTTTTTTCAGAATTCTAAGTTTACATCTCAGAATTCCTACTTTTTTCTCGGAATTCTGGGTTTACATTTCAGAATTCTGATTTTTTTCCCTCGGAATTCAGAGTTTTTACATTTCGGAATTCTGACTTTTCTCAGAATTCTGGGTTTACATCTTGGAATTCTGACCTTTTTCTTTGAATTCTGAGTTTACATCTCGGAATTCTGAATTTTGATTTTTTTTTCTCGGAATTCTGAGATTTTACATCTCGCGGAATTCTGAGTTTACATCTCGTAATTATGACTTTTTCTTAGAATTCTGAGTTTACATCTCGGAATTATGACTTTATTTCTCAGAATTCTGAGTTTACATCTCGTAATTATGACTTTTTCTTAGAATTCTGAGTTTACATCTTGGAATTATGACTTTTTTCCATAATTCTGAGTTTACATCTCACAATTCCTACTTTTTTTCTCGTAATTCTGAGTTTTTACATCTCGCGGAATTCTGAGTTTACACATCTCGTAATTCTGACTTTTCTCGTAATTCTGAGTTTACATCTCGCAGTTATGACCTTTTTTCAGAATTCTAAGTTTACATCTCAGAATTCCTACTTTTTTCTCGGAATTCTGAGTTTACATCTTGGAATTCTGAATTTTTATTTTTTTTCTCGGAATTCTGAGATTTTACATCTCGCGGAATTCTGAGTTTACATCTCGGAATTATGACTTTTTCTTAGAATTCTGAGTTTACATCTTGGAATTCTGACTTTTTCCTTGGAATTATGACTGTTCTTGGAATTCTGAGTTTACATCTCGCAATTCTGACTTTTTTTTCCCTCAGAATTGTGAGAAAATAAGTTTAAATTGTGAAATGAAAAAATCACAGTTACCTTTTTTATAGTTTTTTACTCCGTGGCGTAAAACAAGCTTCCATATTAACCAGATCATACAAACTGCCAGAGTCATACTTTAGTACACAAATGCAGATGCATTTCAAGCATGGAGTCCCACTGAACAACCTTCACGTGCATTATAGAACTCAAGGGGGCGATCTACCATCAAACGTCTGTGCCATTAAACCAGATATTTATTGATGTCATTTTTATGTTATTATTTACATTTCTAGCTATAAACATGCCTACATAACTTTAACTAGCTTGCTCAGTAAAACATTCAAACTGTTGCTTTACCTTAAAAATAAGAGAAACCTGACCATAGAAGAAGTTCACACTAATGTTAGACACATTGTAGCAATAATGAGAATGCAAGACGTACTTGCATGCTATTATAAATTACGTTCTGAATGATTTTGGAGTGACAAAACACATTAAAATTGTGCTTGAAGAGTTTGTTCACATACTTGAGTGAAGTATGTTTCTAATTGAATTTTGAGGATCAGTTTCACGACTACCTGCACAAACAACAGATGTCTTCAGCACTTTAAAGTTCTTCAGGTAAATTTGATAACTGTGGGGAAAGAAGATACTGGATTATAGGATTACTGCTAAAATATAACATACGGGTGGAAGGTCACGAGAGAGTTTACTATGTCACTCCTTTAATGAGGGACAGATCTGTGTCAGAGTATTGTTCTCAGAGTCCAAAACCAACACTTAAAATTGGCGAGTAAATAAAACTAGATGGACAGTAACTGCAACATTACATAGTTGAAGAGTAAGTGATGATTTGTACCTCACTGAAGTGACTAGAACAATTCAAATCAGAGACAAAAACAGACCATATACTAAAGAAAACCTCCGTTCCGACTCATATGTGAAAAATGTACCATTAGAAGTTTATTTAGGATGTTTTTAAGATGTTAGGATATTTTTGGCAACATATGTGAAAAATATTTGTCCATCTAGTCACCAAAATATATATATGAAATATAAATCCTGGTCTTTTATTCTTCAGGTCTTTGTGTCCAGCTGTGTTTCAGTGTTGGGTTTCAGTGAGACGGGTGCTGACAGGTGGGCAGGCAAAAACAACACAACGTCTGGATGAAAAATTCCCACCTACTCCTGGATCAGGAGAGCAGGAGATACATTGTAAGAGAAATGTCAGAAGATCTCCTCTTAACACAGATGGAGATAAGATCTGAGCAGATGTGTCACTATGGATGGTCCTTTAGTTACATGAATAAATTCTGATATCCCACCCTCTCTCTCTTAAGCTCCACCCACAGTTAGTCTCCTCTAGTATGGCCAGATTTGTTTTTCTGGATGGTTGCAAGGGTGTTGCTAGGCATTTGCTAAGGTATTGTGGGTGTTGCTAGGGTGTTGCTATGTTGCTAAATTATTGATATCTAGTTGCTAGGGTGTTCTTGATGGTTGTTAGGATGTTGCTATACAGTTGCCAAGGTGGTTACTAGGGTGTTCTGGGTGGTTGCTAGGTGGTTGCTAGAATGTTGATATACATGTTCTAGGGTGTTCTGTTTGGTTGCAAGGCAGTTGCTAAGGTGTTGCTGGATAGTTGCTGTGGATGTTGCTAAACTATTCTAAATGTTGGTTCTAGGGTGTTCTGGGTGGTTGCTAGGTAGTTGCTATGCAGTTACTAGGGTGGTTGCTATAATCTTCTGGATGGTTGCTAGGATGTTGATATGCAGTTTTTTTAGGGTGCTCTGTTTGGTTGCTAGACAGTTGCTAGGCAGTTGCTAAGCTGTTCTGAGTGGTTGCTAGGGTGCTCTGGGTGGTTGCTATGCAGTTGCTAGGGTCGTTGCTATGGTGTTCTGGGAGGTTGCTAGGATGTTGATATGCAGTTTCTAGGGTGTTCTGTTTGGTTGCTAGGGTGTTGTTCAAGGGTGTTCTGGGTGGTTACTAGATCCAGTTTCTAGGGTGTTCTGTTTGGTTGCTAGGGTGTTGTTCAAGGGTGTTCTGGGTGGTTACTAGATGCAGTTTCTAGGGTGTTCTGTTTGGTTGCAAGGCAGTTGCTAGGTTGTTTCTAGATAGTTGCTGTGGAAGTTGTTAACACCGGTTCTAGGGTGTTCTGGATGTTTGCTAGGAGGTTGCTATGCAGTTTCTAGGGTGGTTGCTATGGTGTTCTGGATGATTGCTAGGTGGTTGCTCGGATGTTGATATGCAGTTTCTAGGGTGTTCTGAGTGGTTGCTAGGGTGCTCTGGGTGGTTGTTAGGTAGTTGCTATGCGGTTACTATGGTGTTCTGTTTGGTTGCTAGGCAGTTGCTAGGGTGTTGTTCTAGGGTGTTCTGGATGGTTGCTAGATTGTTGATATGCAGTTTCTAGGGTGTTCTGGTTGGTTGCTAGGGTGTCCTGGGTAGTTGCTATGCAGTTGCTATGGTGTTCTGAGTGGTTTCTAGGATGTTGATATGCAGTTTCTAGGGTGTTCTGGGTGGTTGCTAAGGTGTTGCTAGGTGGTTGCTAATCGGTTGCTACGTAGTTCTGGATGGTTGCTAGGTGGGTTGCGAGGGTGCTCTGGGTGGTTACTAGGATGTTGTTATGTGGTTGTTAGGGGGTCTGGATGGTTGCTAGTGTTGCAGAAAAACAGAGAAATAGTTGGAAATGTGTGCGGAACATGCAGTCCTGCTCATTTTCATGTCTCAATTCAAACTCTTAATATTTTTTAAAGATTCAATGTCAATCTAATGTCAAAAAAAGTTTGTTTTTTCCGTATGTTTTAAAATAAAGGTGTTTTGATTTAAAGCAGGATTTGTCATGTAACTCAATGTCCGATTCAGAAACATTTCTCTCATGTCGCCTGAGAATAATTAAGATGTTGAGACAGTAAATTTTGTGGAGGGCAAAGATCTAAATCACTTCGTCTTTCTAATAAAAGGTTTCCCTCCGTTTCTTGAGATGACGCACGGCTCACTGATGTGTGTTTGTTTGAATCTGGTGTCAAGGGGACTTTCTCTCATCTATGACAGCCTATGATGTCATGAAAGGCAAAAAACTGTATCGTTTTTTTATAAATGCGAAAGGTTCATCTGGCGCTCATTACAGCTGCTCATGCTAACATGCAGATGGGTGGGGTGCTGGACTGTACTGTATGAATTGTGGGTAAAATTTTGTAATGCAGGTCAGTTACACACAAATCCCGGGGCTAGCAGCAGTGTGTTCTCATTGGCTACTCAGTTTTTGACTGGCAGCTTTTTGGCGTCAGTGTTGTGGACATGAGAGTCTGTAAGCGGCTTCCTATCTCATTTAATGATATAAAGTCTGTTAGGAGCTCAGGTGTGCAGTAGTGAGTGTGTTTACCTGCGGACAGTCTTTGATGTAGTGGCCCTTATTGAAGCACAGGTGGCACAGGTAGTTGGGCGGAGGCTTCTTGTACAGTTTTCTGGGTTCAGAGGCGAGCGAGAGGTCGGAGAAGTTGTCCGTCAGTAAACTCAGACCCTCCACGATGTCGTTCAGTGAGCAGTAGGGAGATGAGCCCTTATATAAGCTGTTACACAGAGTCTGTAGAGAGAAAAAAACACATGAAACTTTCAATGTAATATAATATTATATTTAGATATTATTATTTATATACTAGATATTTAGACTTTCTGCCATGTGCCTTACCCGTACACTATTGCTGCTGTATATAATTTGGTGTCTTCCGTAATTTTGTCTGGCCAGACGTTTAGTAATCAAAGCGGGCTATTTGCACTTAATGTAAATATCATCTACTCCAGTAAAATTTTCTGGGGGAGGACCCACCCACATTTTTTTTGCTTCCGACGCCCATGTATACACACATATTATATAAACACAAACGTTTATGTTAGATGCGATTAATCGATTTGACAGCACTTAATATGTTTCCATTCTGAATAACAGTCTGAAATAATTTTATTATAAAAAAGTATTATAAAAGTATTTATAAAAGTATATAATTTTATTGTTCGGTTTTGTCATGTCTATATAGTTTTCATTATTTTTTATTTATAAGTTTTAGTTTATTTAGTTATAGTTATTACCTGATAAAAAATACATTTTAGTTTTTTTATAATTTATTTTAATTTATTTTATTGCAGTTAACATTTATTAATAAGGTTTAGTTAACGATAATAATCCTGCTTTGAATGCAATGCTAGTCAATGCAATACTAGTATTTGCATTTAATATTCTTAATTTCTTTTTATATTTCTTTTTTATACTGCCCTTATTCAGTGTGTACATTTTCTTAAATATTTACTGTATTTTTTCCAAGCTGCCAGTAGGTGTCTGACCACTGTTGTTCTGCGTGATTAGAAAGACAAATAAGAACATAAACATTAAAAAAAATGTTTATGTCTCAAAATCAGAGTCTCCTCTATATATATATATATACCGATCAGGCATAACATTATGACCAGGTGAAGTGAATAACTCTGATCATCTCTTCATCACGCCACCTGTTAGTGGGTGGGATATATTAGGCAGCAAGTGAACATTTTGACAAGGGCCAAATTGTGATGGCTAGACGACTGGGTCAGAGCATCTCCAAAACTGCAGCTCTTGTGGGGTGTTCCCGGTCTGCAGTGGTCAGTATCTATCAAAAGTGCTCCAAGGAAGGAACAGTGGTGAACCGGCGACAGGGTCATGGGTGGCCAAGGCTCATTGATGCACGTGAGGAGCGAAGGCTGGCCCGTGTGGTCCGATCAAACAGACGAGCTACTGTAGCTCAGATTGCTCAAGAAGTTAATGCTGGTTCTGATAGAAAGGTGTCAGAATACACAGTGCATCGCAGTTTGTTGCGTATGAGGCTGCATAGCCGCAGACCAGTCAGGGTGCCAATGCTGACCCCTGTCCACCGCCGGAAGCGCCAACAGTGGGCACGTAAGCATTAGAACTGGACCACGGAGCAATGGAAGAAGGTGGCTTGGTCTGATGAATCACGTTTTCTTTTACATCACGTGGATGGCCGGGTGCGTGTGCGTGGCTTACCTGGGGAACACATGGCACCAGGATGCACTATGGGAAGAAGGCAAGCCGGCGGAGGCAGTGTGATGCTTTGGGCAATGTTCTGCTGGGAAACCTTGGGTCCTGCCATCCATGTGGATGTTACTTTGACACATACCACCTACCTAAGCATTGTTGCAGACCATGTACACCCTTTCATGGAAACGGTATTCCCTGGTGGCTGTGGCTCTTTCAGCAGGATAATGCGCCCTGCCACAAAGCAAAAATGGTTCAGGAATGGTTTGAGGAGCACAACAACGAGTTTGAGGTGTTGACTTGGCCTCCAAATTCCCCAGATCTCAATCCAATCGAGCATCTGTGGGATGTGCTGAACAAACAAGTCCGATCCATGGAGGCCCCACCTCGCAACTTACAGGACTTAAAGGATCTGCTGCTAACATCTTGGTGCCAGATACCACAGCACACCTTCAGGGGTCTAGTGGAGTCCATGCCTCGACGGGTCAGGGCTGTTTTGGCAGCAAAAGGCGGACCAACACAATATTAGGAAGGTCAGGGCTCGCAAAATCGCTAGCCCGACGTCCCGGGGCTATTGTATCTTCCAGTCGGGCTACCAAAATCTATCACCGCCCTGCCCGACAGGCTATTTTAAATAGTGAAATAAAATTCCTTCCTTGATTTGTGTTGTTGACTGAAAAATAGGATCACGGATGTTTTTGATCATGCTGATTTGTCCGCAGTGAAGTTTAGCCGATGCTAACGTACTTGGCATGTGTGTGTGTGTGTGTGTGTGTGTGTGTGCGTGTGTGTGTGAGATGAGCGGATCGCGGTTATATCCACAGGTCCGTTGGACCAAATAATAAAATATAACATTCTAAATAATTGCGGGTGGGTCGCAGGTGGATGAGAGAAATCATTAAAGTGTTGATTTTATTAAAGACACGGAACTCTCATTTCACGGTAAAAATGCACCGAACGTGCATCATTCTTTTACTTTCGTTTTCAAAAGCAGCTTATCTCTTCAGGGAAAACAAATCAAGGATAACATATGCCTAGTATGGAATCCCGTTTCCGCCACTAAATAAAAAAAATTAAAAAGTAATTGCGAGTTTATATCTCAGAATTCAGACTTTATAAAAGTCTGAATTCTGAGATAAAAAGTCGCAATTACTCTTTTTATTTTTTTATTTAGTGGCGGAAACGGGCTTCCATAGCCTAGAGCACCTCCTTTTTTTTTTTTTAAACATGATTCCCAATTATTTATATTCACGATTTTATAGTATCTGTACACCCTTTACATTTTTATTTCAATGTTGTAATTAGCAATTAATTTAATTTTTTTGTTCAATTTGAAGCAGATTTGTTATGTGACAGTATTAAAGTTTCTTAAGGGTCAAGATAAAGTTATCTGGATCTCTTGCGCTGCATCAAACCATCCCATAATATCCGTCATCACTCAAATTAGTGCAGGGCTCAGAATAACTGTACAATGTGTGTAAACCTCCAATAAAATTATAAAGTAATTATTCCATCACAAATAAATCTCTCAATCAAGTGCCTGTCTATAGTATTATACACAACATTATAATATGATTTTCAAATACATTTTTATATTATTATTATTATTATTATTTAAAATTATTATTGCCCCTGGTTCAGTAAGGAACTCTTGTAATAAAGTAGCAGTGGTTGGGACAAATTTTAAGTATCAACGCTGCTTAAAAAGATGCAATCTAGTCCTGTTTACATGAAATAAGACTAAATAAGACTGTTGCTATGACAGCAAGTCCAGGATGAGCTTCGAAGAACCAAACAATCCAAGATCATGCCAAATCGTCAACAATCAAATCCAGCTAACTGAGTTAGCGACGTATGAAGAACGGACCCCTGGTCTCCGTTACATTTGCTTGGGCTGAATGTATTTAATTTCTTGTGTTTGGGAAGTTGCTGTGACGGAAACTGTGTAAAGTCTGTGTTTAGGCTATTAAGGAAATGCAATTTTGCATTTCAATAATTGTTAATTTAAAAGCAGCCTACTTCAGTGTAACATGTTACCAAATCATCATGCTTAACATTGAGAATTTTAATAATTGTAATGTGACGATCGGGTGCGCAGTGGAGAAAACTGTGTGTGTGTGTGTGTGTGTGTTAAAATTTTACCAGGCGCATAGATTTAAGTTGGTGTTTCAATTCTACTCAGCCAAAAAAGACAGGTCAAGATGAAGAAGATAAAAATGTATAGAAATTTCAGTTCAGTTAGAACCAAATTGTAATTTGATTATTTTATATACCGTTTTTGATATTTGTGATTTTGAAAATGGTTTTGATATTTTTTATTCGGGCTAGTTAAATTCATTTCGGACTTTGAATTTTACCAAAATCTGAAGAGTGCCTGCCCGAAGGGCTACCAGCGATTTTGAAATTTTGCGAGCCTGGTCATAATGTTATGCCAGATAGGTGTATATATGTAATCTCCTTTAGACTGCCAATGATTCCCTATGTCTTTTAATGCAGGCTCTAATTGATTGTTTGTCGTTTTTGTTCTGTGGTTTTCTGGTCTGATTTCCTCTCTGCAGATGATCTGTGTGAGAGGGAATGTTCCATTCTCCGATCCCTTTTTCTTCAGTCTCATGAAATCTCATGAGATGGTTCATGTGAGGAAATGGAATATGTGCGGAATGGAACATTAGCCTACTTCATATTGAGCAGTATTTACTCTATACTTTTTTTAAGCAACTTAAAGAGTATGCAATATGCAATGACAAACATTTAAAAATATATTTGCATTTATGTAAAAGTAGAGACATCAGAACGCACACACACATGCATCATCAGGTATACACACTACAGCCTGCATTTATCATATCTCATATATCACTGTTCCAGAACGTTGATTTTATGAAAATGCTGAACTCAGATGTTTTTCCACATTGCATACGTCGTGGAGCCAAACCACTGAAGTTTTAAATAATTTCAGCAAGAACTGTGTTTTTTCATCCAGTTGACCCCATTCAGCCTGTTTTATTTGTGCTTTCTAAAGCCAAAGTAAGGGATAATTCATTGCATACATAACACTAACACTTGCAATAAAGGGGTGCCATGTTTGAATGATGGTATCAGATGTAATATTGGGGTATTTGTATTTACCATGGTACTGAATTATTGTCATTGTGTTCATACACCATGTTATTCAGTGCTGCTGTCCAAAACAGATTTATCATGAGCCCAATTTACAGTAAGCTCAACATTTGCGGAGTAATTGAACTAACAGCTCAGTGAGGAGCAGTTGAACTGTTTCCCCTCCGATACGCACCAGTCAAGCCCAAGCCAGAGGTGCATTGTGGGAGAAGCTTGTGCACTGGACCCAAGTGAAACCAGTCATTCAGGACCAAACTCACAGCACAAATACCCATGATGGTGCTCTACACAACAAAGTGTGCTTGTTACCCAGAAATCCCTCACTGCCCACTCAGAGGATGAACTGAAGAAAATTATTTCATTTATTTATTTGTGGGCAACGCTAGAAGTTTAATGCATGGTTTACTAATGCGTCCAGTTCTGCAGGACTAGAATATATTCCTGTGATAGTAAGAACACATGCATCTGTATGAACATGTAGATAGAGGATGGATGGATGGACGGACGGATGGATTTATAGATAGATAGATAGATAGATGGATGGATGGATATACGGACGATGGATGGATGGATGGATGGATGGATGGACGGACGGATATATAGATGGAAGGACGGACGGACGATAGATGGATGGATGGATGGACGGACGGACGGATAGATAGATGGAAGGACGGGCGGATAGATAGATGGAAGGACGGACGGACGATGGATGGATGGATGGATGGACGGACGGACGGATAGATAGATGGAAGGACGGACGATGGATGGATGTATAGATGGATGGATGGATGGATGGACGGACGGACGGACGGACGGACGGATAGATGGAAGGACGGACGGACAATGGATGGATGGATGGATGGATGGACGGACGGATAGATAGATGGAAGGACGGACGATGGATGGATGTATAGATGGATGGATGGATAGATAGACAGATAGATAGATAGATAGATAGATGGATGGATGGATGGACAGACGGACGGACGATGGATGGATGGATGGATGGATAGATAGATAGATGGAAGGACGGACGATGGATGGATGTATAGATGGATGGATGCATAGACAGACGGACGGACAGATAGATAGATAGATGGATGGATGGATGGATAGATGTATAGATGGATGGATGGATGGATGGACGGATGGATGGACGGACGGATAGATAGATGGAAGGACGGACGGACGATGGATGGATGGATGGACGGACGGACAGATAGATAGATGGATGGACAGACGGACGGATGATGGATGGATGGATGGTTGGATGGATGGATAGATGGAAGGACGGACGATGGATGGATGTATAGATGGATGGACGGACAGATAGATGGATGGATGGATGGATGGATGGATGGATAGATGGATGGATAGACAGACGGACGGACAGATAGATAGATTGATAGATGGATGGATGGATGGATGGATGGATGGATAGATGTATAGATAGATAGATAGATAGATAGATAGATAGATAGATGTCGTGACGTCATCACCTGTCTGCGCTCGTGCATGAAGCTGCTGATGATGTGCGCGTGCATGTCCTCCGGCGCAGGGTTGCTGTGGTTCTCGTCATCAGAAGCGGCGCTGCTCCGCGGATCCTGCAGCGACAGATAAACCCAGTTCAAAAGTTGCGCGGGGTGAGACAGCGCGTCCAGAGCGGAACCCAAACTCATCCTCCTCCTCCTGTGGATCCGCTTCAAGTGAAAGGATTGTGTTTGTCCTGCTGTCGGCTCACGCTGAGCCCATTGTTGCAGAATGACAGGACGGGACAGTTTGTGCCGCTCGCGCTCGGAGGAGGAAAGTTAAAGCGCATATTCACCGCAATTTACCAATCCTGCTCTTGGCTGATGCATATTCATAAGCTGTGGCGTCGCCATTGGAAGGTTTCCAAGAAACGTCAACAGATCATAATTAATATTCATATACACGCACTTCCCCATTTCGAGGATTCCAAGGAATTATATTACGTTATATTTTATATTATATGAATTATATTAATTTATTATATTAAATTATATTATTTTATATTAATATATTATATTAAATTATATTATATTTGTTATGTTATATTTTATTATATTAATTATATTATATTATTAATGATATGATATATTATATTATATTAATTTATTACATTATATGATATATTATATTATATTAATTTATTATATTATATTAAATTATATATTATATTATATTATATTATATTATATTACTGAATTGTCTCTAACAATAATTTTGATTGAACAGTTTTAATATATATGTAACCAACCACAGTTGTTTTAACTTTGGCTGCATCTGAAATGGGTCATACCTTTAACATTACCTGAGAAGTCAAATCAAATACTCTCATTCTGACCTAGTTTACATTAAATCAGTTTAAATTGTGCATGTATTGAAGAATATGATCTTGTTCGGTTACAGTACTTGATTTTGAGGGATGTTACATTTATAAATATCAAAGGATGATTATAAATGACGATACTAAGGTAAGGATCATGTGATCAGGAGTAGATTCTGCCCTCTGCTGCTCATGTGAGTCCATTACAGGCTGATTAAAGCAAAGCACTGTGAAATGTGAAACTCCTGTGGGTGTGGGTGTTTTTGCTTTTCTTTAACAGCTTTGACTTTATGAACATGAATAGTATTTCATATCGTAAGAAACATGGGAGAATGAAAGAATGTCTAAGATAGAATCTGATATTTATTATGGTAGAGTGTGAGGGTCAGGCAAGCCTTGACATTTCTCATAAATGGTGTTTCCCTCCCTTATCTGGAGGTTGATGACGCTCGTTCACCTGTCAGGACGCACCTGACACAAACGTGACCAGTTTTTCCACTTTTGGAGGCGTCTGTTTTTAATGCAAATGATGTGTTTGTTTATAGACTGCCGTGTTCACAAGCGTTCAGACTCTAAGATCTGCATTAGTCAGAGACCGTCCTGTGAATTCAAGAGGCTTTTCTCTGTTGCTTTACATCTTCCACACAAACCAGCTTCTGCACTCATTAAAAACAACTGTAATAAAGTTCTTCATGAACTAAACAGATATTACATATCCTTACAAAAACTGTACCATGGTAACCATAGCTTCCAGCAAAATACCATGGATACTACTGTAAAATCAAGATAAATTTGCAATGGATGTCCTTCAGTGTAAGAAGTCTTTAGAATATATGACATTTTATATTATATTATGTTATGTTATGTTATGTTATGTTGTTACACCGATCAGGCGTAACATTATGACCACCTCCCTAATATTGTGTTGGTCCCCCTTTTGCTGCCAAAACAGCAAAAAAAAGAGTCCATGCCCGTCGAGGCATGGACTCCACTAGACGCCTGAAGGTGTGCTGTGGTATCTGGCACCAAGATGTTAGCAGCAGATCCTTTAAGTCCTGTAAGTTGCGAGGTGGGGCCTCCATGGATCGGACTTGTTTGTTCAGCACATCCCATAGATGCTCGATTGGATTGAGATCTGGGGAATTTGGAGGCCAAGTCAACACCTCAAACTCGTTGTTGTGCTCCTCAAACCATTCCTGAACCATTTTTGCTTTGTGGCAGGCGCATTATCCTGCTGAAAGAGCCACAGCCACCAGGGAATACCGTTTCCATGAAAGGGTGTACATGGTCTGCAACAATGCTTAGGTAGGTGGTACGTGTCAAAGTAACATCCACATGGATGGCAGGACCCAAGGTTTCCCAGCAGAACATTGCCCAAAGCATCACACTGCCTCTGCCGGCTTGCCTTCTTCCCATAGTGCATCCTGGTGCCATGTGTTCCCCAGGTAAGCCACGCGCACGCACCCGGCCATCCACGTGATGTAAAAGAAAACATGATTCATCAGACCAGGCCACCTTCTTCCATTGCTCCGTGGTCCAGTTCTGATGCTCACGTGCCCACTGTTGGCGCTTTCGGCGGTGGACAGGGGTCAGCATGGGCACCCTGACTGGTCTGCGGCTATGCAGCCCCATACGCAACAAACTGTGATGCACTGTGTATTCTGACACCTTTCTATCAGAACCAGCATTAACTTCTTGAGCAATTTGAGCTACAGTAGCTCGTCTGTTTGATCGGACCACACGGGCCAGCCTTCGCTCCTCACGTGCATCAATGAGCCTTGGCCGCCCATGACCCTGTCGCCGGTTCACCACTGTTCCTTTCTTGGAGCACTTTTGATAGATACTGACCACTGCAGACCGGGAACACCTCACAAGAGCAGTCGTCATAATGTTATGCCTGATATTATATTATATTACATATTATATTATGTTATATTATAATATATTGCATTATATTATATTATATTATTTTATATTACATTACATTACATTGTTATATATTATATTTTTTATATTATGTTATATTATAATATATTACATTAAATTATATTATGTTATATTATATTACATTACATTATAATATATTGCATTATATTATATATCTGCAATTTACTAGACTGGAAGTGTTACTTGTCCCTATTTGGATGGTTATTCTAAAAGTAGTAACTGTTGGATTACTTATTAGTAATTAAAAACAAAAAAAAATAGGCCTAGTAAAATAGTAAACTATAAATAAGTAGTAAAACTATAAATTAGTAAAAAAAAAATTAAAAAAAACATGTTTATATTATTCATAGAAACGTCCTGGTAATAACACCAAACAAAATCATTATTCAAGGCACACACTCTTGGATATTCTTCAAAAGAAGAAAATGTATAAAATGCATCATTATTTCCAGTGAGTATAATAGGCTCCAGAATAGGGATAGGCCTGTGTTTTGTTTGTGTGTGGATGTGGATTGTGAACAGGATCGGGTCACACCCACTGTGACAGACTGACGCCCTCCACTTCCTCATTCAGACCAACTCACGAGCTCCAGTCCTCACATCACACCACATCTCACATACAAGTAAGTTTTGCATTTAAAATATTTTTCTACGTTAAAGCAACACTGTATCGAGTGTTTGGCGCGTTTGTTCTGTTCTCAGTATGACGCGCGTGTTTATAGAACGCTCGTGATACAATGTAACCATTCCGCGTTAATTCGCGCTAAACGCGCCCTTCAGATGTTTGACATCCAAAACTCTGTTGAATGTTCGAATTGTGCGTGTGTATTAAGATGTGTGTTGTTTCAGATTGTTTGAGTGTGTGTTGTCGTGTAATCTGAAATATTTGGCTGCCATTTTTTTTTTTAGGCAGAGAGCGATACCGAAGGGTCAAACCCTGTGTACTCTAATGTGTAGTGTGTAGTATGCGATGGACGGACTGTGAGTAAATCAGTACATGTTCCTACATGAGATGTGTAAGAGTAGAGCTTCATTACTCCAGTAAAAAAGTAAAGCAGGATGACATGCGCATGCGTGACTGGATAACCGCTGATCACTGGCTTTAATGCAGAATTAAACCACAGGATACTAGCAGCATGCAGTCACGCTAGTGAACCCTTAACATTTAACCTATGCATAAATGTTGAAGTCCTATAACCAGATAAAAAGAACCATATTAAACAAAGCATGTGTTTTCATGGTCCTACAAAAGGGATTCAAAAAGTGTCATAAAAAGTCATAGAAATTCCTATAGTAAATGTGTTTTTCTAGTTATGCAGTTCTGAAGTAGGCCTGTTTCTTCAACTTGGGAGATTTCAGGTTGATTGGGACACTTTTTTTTTTCCAAGTCATCTCAATTGCAAAAAGTGTCTCAATCGCCCTGAATTCACCCCTGTATTTGTAAGTGTGTTTTAAAAATGGCAAATGACTGTAGAAGTTACGTTACTTTACTTTAAAGGTTTCATTTGAATACTGATCACAATGATCCTTGAGTTGGAGAAAGTTTATGAACCTCTTGCATTATCATAAAAAAAAAATGAAAGAAAAAAATGTAATTAGAGGAAAGTTTTAACCCTAATATGACTTGATACTGAAAAAAAAAATAGGTTTATTGAACCTTCAGACAATATTTAGCTAAAAAAGTTTGCATATGTGTTTTTTGTTGAGTATCATAAGTTGATACATCAATCTTTTATGGCTCATATAGTCTGCTATAGTGAGAATATGGAGGAAAAAACATTTTTATTCAGAAATCCAAAATAAGCAAAAATATGCAATTTGGTGCAGATGCTGATATTTATATGGTAAAAAAGTGATGAAATTCTGATTAATGCAAATCAATGAGATCTTTATAACACTATAGCAGCTACGTACATAAAATGCATATAAATATCAATATCTGCCAATAATATATCTTAGTAAGATGATATTTAAATGCTTAGTTTTATGATCAAAGCTCTGGGTCATTCCGTATTAAATCAACCAAATTCCGGAAAAACTTCCCTCGCTTGAATTTTTTTGATTTAGTTCATATTTTTTTCTGAAGTAAGACAAATATAAATAATGATGATAACTAAAATATTAAATGTCATGATGAATATTTATCGAGTGGGGTCAAAATTACAGATTTGGAGCCAATTTCCTCTTAGATCTGACCTCAAAGTAGGTCGAATCCATGCAGAAATACTTTAAATTCTTCTAAAACACACGTAACATAACCGTAACACTTTTATTCTTCCGTCAACCTATAGCCTATATGAGCAGAACACACTTGATAAACCTGCCCAGCACAGAGACTCGTTTGATGAGTGGGATGCACACGCATTGGGTGTTTGAATGAGTGTTGCAATATTCACTCCTCAAAGACTTTAAAGATTTCTTATCATGCTGCTCGGGGTGTGTAGTTCTGGGTTGAGATGTGTGCACAGACAGGGGTTATGGTACGCTGTTAAAATTGTCATAAAAAGAAATTCATAGGATCATAGACCATTGCAATGTAAGAGAAAGCACTAAAAATAATCATATGGTGCAAATATTTAGTGTAAAACAGGTACTTTGTAAACAAACAAAAACAGCAATGAGGGATAAAAAATAAGTTCTAAATATATATTTAGAATCTCTCTCTCTATGATTGTTCTGGACACTAGAATTTTAGCAACAAGATGATACAGTAGAATCACATCTGAACTGCTGAATCGTGTGCATTCCTGCAGCAGACTTTATTTTGCAGATAAGTATATGGCAATTAAGATAACATATAATGACTTTAATGTACTGAAATACAGCAGAGCGCTGAGTTTTTGCCAGGTATATTGTCCTCTGATGTTGTTTTATCATCATTTATCACATTTGAGTTGCTACTGATGATTGATATGTTCATTCAGATGACAGTGATCTGGTTTTGTTGGTGAAGACCAGTAGCAGGCTTTACTACATTTCACTTGAAATGGGCCTCGCAACAGCAGGGGCCTCGAAAAAGAGCCCTGCCACCCACCATCAATGGGGGTTTGGGGCAAAAATGCCACTAAAAGGAATAAAAATGCTTCCAAAAACCAAGAAATGGTGCAAAAAAATATCTCAGTATAAGTTCGTGTTTTTAAAGGCACAATATGTAAGATTTTTGTATTAAAATATCCGAAAACCACTAGAACGGTGTTATATATATTTTGTTGACTTGTGTACTTACATTATCCCAAATGTTTTCAACAGTTTAAATCCAGAGAAATAAGCAATTTTAACCAGGACACGGACCGTGTCTGTACGTCGCCTATCAATGACATCATACCCTCGGTTACCCTCGGTTTCCGGTTTCATTTTGTAGAAACCATGGAAACACCAAAGACGCTTTAATATATTATGGGCCAGATTTACTAAACAGCAAAATGATCTCGCTCACTGCAGTGTGAACAAGTGTCTCATAGTAGCGCCGAGTGAACGCACAGAGTAGCATTATAACACAACTTTAACACACTCAAATGTGTGTAATATGATAAAACAGCGCTGCGTTATCCCACATACACATGAGCGGAAGAAGCGGAAGCGCTCGTCTGCGGCAGAATAAAAGCTCCGCTGCTCTCGAGCCGTGTGTCGCGCTCGTCTCATTAGCAATCGCTCCAGCGCCTCGTTCAGCTCCACCCTGCTTCATACTACAGTAACGTTAATAAATCTGTAATGCATTAGCTCATCCATGAATATGATTTCTGCCCGAGTCCGTCAGATTCTCTTTCTCCGGCTGTAGAGGTGAAGACGACAACTCCCATGATTCCGCGAAATCAAGGCATCATCAAACTACGACTTTGTCTTGAATAAGCGACCTCTAGCGGCGAAAAATTACATATTGTACCTTTAATATTTTTAAACAATATTACACAAGCAAAAGTGTTGTTTTCCCGAATATCAGCGTGTTTGCAAATGTGATATTAATTTTATGCAACAATTCAAAAAACAATAAGTTAAAAGGTTGTTAGGTGACTTACATTTTAGACACAATATTGTCTGTTTTTCCTTTATTTTGCCAACAAAAATAGTTCCAAACTGTAGAGCCGTTGCATGACACACTTTCCATTTCGTTATTCAGTTTGAATGAATCAGTGTTTTTGAATGAATCGTTCTAATGAACGACTCACCGACTCACTTCTGCTTTGTCCCTGAATGAACTGACTGTTTCTTTTAAACGGGCCTTTGAATTGCAAAGGCCGCCTCTGGCGAAGGATGCGATTCAGTAACCTGTTTTTGCATGTGACTGTGATTTTTGAAATAACCATCTAAATGTTTTGCTGTCTCCAGGTGTCAGAGATGAGTTACCCCGGATATCCTCCCGCAGGTGGAAACTACCCACCCGCCTCTGGTCCGTATCAACAGGCGCCGGGTGGATACCCTCCCCAACCCGGTGCCTTTCCTCCCCAGGCAGGATACTATCCGCCTCAACCAGGAGCGTATCCCCCCGGAGCAGGATACCCACCCCAGGCCGGAGGATACCCACCCCAGGCTGGAGGATACCCTCCTCAGGCCGGTGGTGGCTACCCAGCTGCCCCGGGAGGAGGGTACCCGCCACAGGCAGGAGGTTACCCCGCCGCCCAGCCCGGGAACTACCCCAACATGCCCCCTGCAGGTGAGTCCAGTCTGAGCTCTGCATGCAGAAGCGTTATGGGACGTTCGCGTATGTCTGCGTTGTTGGTCATAGTGTGTGTTCTTACTTCTGGATGCTCTAATGTCATTTGCGGGCTGAACAACTGACCATACATAGCGTCTGAAAAACTGAGCCCTCGTGAAATGTATTGGCAGTTAAAAATAAGACATCATTCTGATTTGACAATGAATCCGTTTTCATGCTGATAAAAATTAGGGATGCACCGATATGAACATTTTGGCCGATACCGATAACCGATATATTTGCAGATAAATCTAAATCCACATTTTTTTAATATAATTTTTGAGAGCCTGATTACAAAAACAAAAGTCTCACCATTAAAGTCATGTCCCAAGCACACAATTATAATTTTATGTAGCCTATATGACAGACTAGGAATGTCACAAGTACCGGTACTTCGGTACCAAGTCGGTACTGAAATTTAAAAAATGTGACGATACCAGCATTTCTGTAGTACCGACTCCCGAGTATATTCCCGCAGCTGCGTTCAGTCGCTTCCGTGTTTATCTAAGCGCAGGGCTCCAGACTGTAGCCGAATATAGACTAGTGTCTGTGAATATTAAACTGCAAAATACTATTTAAATATTACTCCTGCATGTTCTGCGTCTCTGTGTGTATGACGGGCGCAGATGCGCGGTTTCATTTGCAGCTCGCGCGCACGCACACACACACACGCACGCACGCGTGACACTTGCTGTCTTTTTAGCCTCTGCCGTGTCACTATATGAGGACATGAACCCATAAACCGTCACTTCATGAGAATTTACCGTTTCATTTGAGAAAACTGTCATATCATGAACACAGACACTCAAAGGTCTTCACGGCAAACCGTCAAAATAAAAGTTCGGTTTAACTTGAAGAAATTGACAGAAATATATTAGGCTACTGTTGTACAGTAGATTTAGCTACGTCTCTATGTAATAATAATAGGCTACTACTACTAATAATTATGCCTAGATTGTTGCCTTTTTTCACTTGATCTTTTTTATAAACAATGTTTACTTTTAAACAGCATGTAGCCTTTAAATGTTTATGTATTATTTACTTATAATGATTATCATCATAAATAATAAACTCATTGAATTTAATAAAATAAAAAAAACTTTTTGCTTTGGTGCCGAGAACCGTAAAATTATGGTATTGGTACCGACTGCTGGAATTTTGGCATCGTGACATCCCTATGACAGACTTGTGCTGAACTGTATTTTCCTTTTTTGAAGTGATCCCAGTCATATTTCAAGCAATTCAAACGCATCATGGTGAACAGTGTGCATCTGAAGTGTCTCAGCTGAAGGAAATAATACATTATTTATCAGCTTTAATATACTGGACAAATTTTCATATCGGGCCGATAACGATAACATTAAAAAAAATGAACATATATCGCCGATACCGATATGGTGGCCGATATATCATGCATCCCTAGTAAAAATTAATATGGGAGGGGAAAGTGTTCGTCTATACATTGCATTTGAAATGCTATATATATATATATATATATTTCTAATTTACTGTATAATGCAGAATGTCGCAGATTTTAGCACAATTTAGATGAATAAAAGTAGGGATGTACACTTAATCAAATTGTGATTGTTAAAATGGTAATAACTATTAAATTGTTAAAGTTTTGTGAATGCACTGGCTTAGACATCCTTTTGGATTATTCAAATTTAATTAAGCCGTTCAAATGGAATCCATAAAAATTTGAAATCCAGGTAAAGAAAAAATAGGTTCCTAAAAGTTGCGTTTCAAATGCATCCGTTTCTGCTTTTCATGCATTATGCATATTTTGTAAAAAATTCTATAGCTGTATGACTTTGAGTTATAATGAGTTATTTATGTTATCAGCAGGTGGATGGGGCGGCCAGCCTGGCTTTGGAGCTGTAAGTAGCCCTTTATTTCTGCCTCTTTTATTGTGCATAATCAGTTATATTGTGTGTTTTTAAATGCATTACAGAAGTACAGAATTTTGGTTGAACTGTTCCTTTAAGCTGGACTCTTTAAGCTGACATGAAACTGATCACGTGCATGTTCTTATATAGCCTGGAGGAGGAATGCCTCAGGGTTACCCCGGGGTCCCAGCGCCAGGACAGCAGCCCATGCCAGGATACCCAGGTGCCCCAGCGCCAAACCCGTCAATGCCGGGGTATGGAGGAGGCGCTCCGGCTGGACCAACACCGGTCGGTCCTGCTGTCAATGTGAGAGACTGCCCGCTTTATCCGCCAATATAAGCTTGTACGGTTGTGTTTGTTTAGATTTTCATGGTTCACACGGTCACAGAAAAACTGAAATTCTAAAATGTTTCGTCCAGAATTGCTTTGTCACAGTGAAAATCCAGGAACAAATTGTCAAGAAAATGTATTGGTCATACACTGTAAAAACCCTGACATTAAAAAATATATTTCTCTGAATGTGCCCAGTTTCACAGCTAATTTCCACAAGAAAGACACACATAAAAACAGGAAACTGAAATACTTGACCTCAATGGTGTAGTAACTTACTATTGAAACAGGAAATTGGACATTGCAAAGTTCTTGTCCTATTTTTTTAAATGCAATTGTCTTTAGTTAAAAGTAAATGCGAAATAGCTTTCACAATGCATTTACTTCCGTAATATGACATGTTTAGTTTGAGAATTAATATAAAATGATATTTAATCGTTTGCATACTGTTCAAAAGTTTGGGGTTTTTGAAAGAAGTCTCTTCTGCTCATCAAAGCTGCATTAATTTGATCAAAAATTGTGAAATATTATTACAATTTATATCCACTGTTTTCTATGTGAATATATAGTAAAGTGTAATTTATTCCTGTGATCAAAGCTGAATTTATCATCATTACTCCAGTCTTCAGTGTCACATGATCCTTCACAAATCATTCTCATATGAGGATTTGATGCTCAACAAACATTTATGATTATCAATGTTGAAAACAGTTGTGCTGCTTCATATTTTTGTGCAAACCATCATACATTTTATTTTTCAGGATTCTTTGATGAATAGAAAGTTCAAAAGAACAGCATTTATTTGAAATAAAAAATCTTTTGTAACATTATAATTGTCTTTACTGTCACTTTTGATCAATGTAATGCATCCTTTCTGAATAAAAGTATTAATTTCTTTAAAAAAATACTACTGACCCCAAACTTTTGAACGTGTGTGTGTGTGTGTACAGTGTATATATAGTTATAGTGTGTGTGTGTCTCTGTGTGTGTGTGTGTGTGTGTGTGTATGTGTATTTATTTCACTACATAAAAACAAGGAAGAATATTTATTTAAATTTGGAATATTTTTTTTTTAATCGTTTAAAAAAATAATAATCTTTTCAGAATCAGAATGATCTTCAATGCTGGGGAGGTTACAGTGCAGAAAAAATAAATACATGGGGATAAAGGCAATAAAAATTAATATAACAATAAAAAATAGGAATTAAAATGAAATATAATACAATACAGTAATAAAAATATAGGAAATACACAATAGACAGAATTACGTATATACAGATATTCTATTTCCAGATTTAAAAATGTAACTGATTTGAACTGTTTCCTGTGATGTATCTGTTTAGAAGGGTTACCGCGGTTCCATGAAGGACTTTCCCGGTGCCGACCCGCTCAAAGATGTCGAGGTGTTACGGAAAGCCATGAAGGGCTTCGGTGAGAAGAAACTGATCCACAGAAAACCTTTTGCATGCAGTCACATCTTAAAATACAGAGTCCTGAATCTCTTTTGCTCACAGGAACTGATGAGAACGCCATTGTCGAGCTTCTTGGCAATCGAACCATCAGGCAGCGCGTGCCGTTGTTGGCGGCGTACAAAACCACCTACGGCAAGGTGAACATATGAGCAGTGACGCATCAGATAATTATTAATCTGCTATTGTGGTTTCTTGCGTGTAACCTTGCAATGTTTTACAGGATCTAATTAAGGACCTGAAGTCAGAGCTGACGGGAAACTTTGAAGATCTGGTGCTGAACATGCTGAAGAGTCCTGCGCAGCTCGATGCCTATGAACTGAAGCAGGCCATTGCGGTGAGGTTTTATTTTGCCCTTGATTTTCCTGGAAAATGTGTCCAAATCCATTTTGGCCAGGTGTTTAAAGCTGGTCTAGTCACGCTAGTCTTTTCTTATGGAAGCTTATGGGTAGCAATATTCAATTTGAAATGTAATATGTAAAATGACTGAAAAAATATTTCTGTATTTAAATTTACATTTTCCAATACATATGTGCAACGTTTGGTGCAAAATTAAAATTCAGTTATATCATTTACATTTGCCATTTTGCCATTACCATTTAAATTAAATACATAATTTTAACGCTTTATAAATTGCAAAATTAAAATTAAAATGTATTACCTAAATTGATTAGATATGTTTAACATGTCCAAGCAAAAATTGGACATGTTAAAACATATTACATATTGCACTGCCATTTTGCATATTACATTTCAAAATTGAATATTGGTACCCATAAGCTTCCATATTTTCTACCCTATTATGCCGTATATCTGAGTGAAACACAAGAACAAATGTAGGGCGGGGCTTGATTTTGTCCGTGGGGAATTGATTGGATGGTTGTGGTTTGCTATTGGCTGATCTCATGTGAGTGAGAGGTTGCCCCGCCCCTCGTCATCAGAGAAGAGATGCTGCTGTTATTCTGATTCAAGATTATTAAAACAATAATGATGTGCACGGATAAATCATATATAATAAATACTGCAGTATTCCATTAAAAAATGTAAAAGAAAAACTTTATAAGTGACTGATCTGGTCATCATGTAATGCTAACGGCTGATAAAAGCTGAGTGCTTTATCCCAGTGTAGTCTGCAGGGAAGCATGTTTACACACTCACCCGGTCAAGCACGCTTACACTTGGTTACAGCACAGATCTCATACGCTGGTGCTTGTGTTACACTGAACTCATTAATGAAACACGGCGTGTAATTACAGAGCAGAGAGCAGAAGTACTGCCAGACTGAATGAACGGCGTGCTCTCTGTCTGTGATCATCATCCCTCACTGTGCAAAAATTGAAAAATGATAGAAACCTGTTGATTGAGTGTTTTAAACCTATCAGGCTGTGAATATAAGGATGCTTAATAGCATAAGGTTTTCAGCAAATAAGCAAATAAATTATTGTGACTTTTGAATCATGGATCCTGGTTCTGAATAAAAACGCTTCTTGTTTCCCAGCTGTGGTTATCAGGGGTGAGCGGGGCTAGTTGTAACACACATGGATTAAACTTTCCACAAGTCAGCATGACCAAACTTAGTGTATTTACCAGTTGCCATATCAACACTATATAGAGAAAAAATTGCGCCAAAATTTAAAAATCTATGGAAGATATCACTGAACATTTATCTAACCATAGCAAAAGTAAATTTCTAACTGAAGTTAATTTTCCATCCCTGTTTTTTGTGTTTATTTAAAATAAGACAAATCTGATGTTATTGTGATCTTATATCTGTAAGTACTTTCCCAAGTAAGTCCCAACATATTTAGTTGATCCTGGAACAACAATCCTGTCCAAAAATGTAGTCCTACCCCTAAACCTAACCCTACCCAGGCCCGTCGCAAGGGGGGTGCGAGCCCCCGGGGGGTATATTAACGAGGTCTACTGTTGCTATAGTGATTTAACTTTATAGTGTTAAATAACAAACCCTTTGTGCGTCAGATGAAATCCTGCAGGCGTCCATGCTTTCTCCGTCTATGCAATAAATGCACATCCTTCAATGAGTGTGGATTTCTAGCGTATTTACTTGAACTTCTTAGGTAATATCTATGGTTTGACCCATTTCAGAGGCGGCCAAAATCAGAATTTGAATAGACTGAATAAAGCTACGAACTTGACGTGCGATGCCGCACTGACTGACATGTGTGTGCATGAATCACTGAGAAATATTGTAAGTTACTGCATGCATTTTTAACAAGCAGAATAATACAGCATCACAATACACATTCTTAGCTATGTCTTTTAACTATTATAGTATTTCGACTTTAACTATTGGCTTTTACATCAAGTCAGCTGTCGCTTTACTTTGCGCGAGGCCCTGTGCGGTCGCACACTTGGCACAGCCCTTGCGACGGTACTGACCCTACCCATAACTTTTCTCTAAAATCAGAGGGTAATAGTAGGTGAATAACACTGATGTAGAAGCTCCTAACCCTGGTTGTAATCCTAAACTGACATAAACTCTAAACTTGTCTCTCAAATCTGATTGGTTGATTGGAATGTTGTTCCAGGATCAATAAAGATGGTGATCCAGGAAAACCTTCCATTATATAAGTCGCAGCACACTTCAGATGATGCTTATATTCCAGAACATGCAGTAATAATTGTTGTTCTCCGTGTTTTCAGGGTGCAGGAACCGACGAGTCCTGTCTCATAGAGATTCTGTCCTCCCGTAGTAATGCAGAAATTCAGGAGATTACTAAGGTGTATAAGGCAGGTGAGTAGACTCTCCCAAACCTCTGGAAGATCCCAGATCATGCGTTTATGAGAAACTCCTACAGATCAGTGTTTGTTGTTTAGAGTACGGTAAATCTCTGGAGGACGCCATCAGCAGTGACACCTCCGGACACTTCCGGCGCCTGCTCATCTCCCTCTCTCAGGTACAGCAGCTCATCCGTCCATCCTTTCCTTTCATGCTTCATTCATATTATATTATCTTACTCTTGTTGGGCATTTGATTGTTGATGATCATCAGTGATCACAGGTTTTTTATCCATCCATATTATCCACCCACCCATCCATCCATTCATACATACATCCATCCACCCAGCCACCCATCCATTCATCCATCTATCCATCCATCTATCATCATCCATCCATCCATCCATCCATCCATCTATCCATCCATCCGCCCAGCCACCCATTCATCCATATATCCACCTATCCATCCATTCATACATACATTCATCCGCCCAGCCACCCATCCATCCATCTATCCATCATCCACCCATCCATCCATCTATCTATCCATCCATCCATCCGCCCAGCCACCCATCCATCCATCCATCTCTCCATCCATCCGCCCAGCCACCCATTCATCCATTCATACATACATCCATCCACCGAGCCACCCATCCATCTATCCATCCATCTATCCATCATCCACCCATCCATTCATCCATCTATCCATCCATCTATTCATTAATCCGCCCAGCCACCCATTCATCCATATATCCACCCATCCATCCATTCATACATACATCCATCCGCCCAGCCATCCATCCATCCATCCATCTATCCATCCATCCATCCGCCCAGTCACCCATTCATCCATATATCCACCCACCCATCCATCCATCCATCCATCTATCCATCATCCATCCTTCCACCCATCTATCTATCCATCATCCATCCTTCCATCCATCCATCCAGCCACCTACACACCCATCCATCCACCTACCCACCCATCCATCCATACATACATCCATCCTCCCAGCCACCCATTCATCCATCCATATATCCACCCACCCACCCATCCATGCATCCATCCATCCATCCTCCATCCTTCTACCCATCCATCCAGCCACCTACACAGCCATCCTTCCACCTATCCATCCAGCCACCTACACACCCATCCATCCACCCACCCATCCATTCATACATACATCCATCCTCCCAGCCACCCATTCATCCATATATCCACCCACCCACCCATCCATGCATCCATCCATCCATCCATCATCCATCCTTCCACCCATCCATCCACCCACCCACCCATCCATCCATCTACTTACCCATCCACCCATCCATCAATCAGCTCAAAATATAAATTTCCCTTCGAAAACAGGAAGTGAAATCAGAGCTGTTTAGATGAAATGGTTTGCATTATTTGTTCTCAGGGTAATCGAGATGAGAGAGAGACTGTGGACATTTCTCTGGCCAAACAGGATGCTCAGGTTGGACAAAAGACTTGATTTGCTTAAACAAATTCATGTTTTAATGTTCATGTGCATGTTGGGCTGCTGTGGCGCAGGATGTTTTCTGATGTTTTCTGTGTTGCAGAAACTGTACGCCGCAGGAGAGAATAAAGTCGGCACGGACGAGTCCCAGTTTAATGCCATTCTGTGCGCTCGCAGTAAACCTCATCTCAGGCAAGGTAAAAACCACCAGCCCACTGCGGTGACACAGGAACTGCCATTGGTTCCTTAAATAGGACAGTACATCTAGAAAAAGATTTATTCAAGTTCTGTGAACACTGTGAAAACATCCTTATCTGCTGTTGTGTTTAGCTTTGAATTATTTCTAGTTGCATTGTTTGCTTTTCATTAGACCAAAATTGGCAAAATCTCTGTCCTCATTTAGTCGTATTGCTCCAAACCTATTTTTTGTGAAGCATTAAAGTGACCAATCCACAGCTCAAGCTCTAAAAACATTTAAAGCACCATAACAGTCATCCTTTTGACTTACAATTGATGTTTTTTAAAGCCAACATTAAGACTTTTTGTAATTTTGGGTGTTATGATTTAGGCTAGTTGTTTTTAGTTTGGTCATTACTTCTTTTTCTCTGTACCTTTGTAGTTTTGAAAGTGCCTTATAACAATAAGTTATGACATCAGAAGCCTTCTATTATTGTGCATATGATGCTTTGCATGAGGAACAGACTGAAAATGAAGGCATTATTCACTGAGAATGTGGATATAGTGATGCAGCGCAGCAGGTTTGACGGGTTGTCAGTAACGTTTCGTCTTTTGCAGTGTTTCATGAGTACCAGCAGATGTGCGGCCGAGAAATCGAGAAGAGCATCTGCAGGGAGATGTCTGGAAACGTGGAGTCTGGCATGGTGGCAGTGGGTGGGTACTGAACTCTGATTGGTCCTGAGCAAAACGCCAGCCAATGGCTGATCTAGATGAAGCAGGCAGCAGCAAAACAGCCAATCACAGCACTGGAATAGGATCAAGACTGAGTCATTTGTTTTGAATATGATGCAGATTGGGGGTTATGATGTGTAAAACACCTAAATGTTTTACATATGCAAATATGACTCTGTATGCAAGACACTACAGGCAAAACCATTGTTTTTCATGCACTGGACAATTTTGAGATTTTGGGCTTTTTATAATGTGGTGTTATAACGCTTTTAAGTGCTTGTTTTATTGCACTTTGTCTTGCATCTGTAGATTTCAATTACAATACATATCTTTAAAGGTGATGAGTTTTAGTCCACACTAGTCAAATCTCCACTTCAGCAGCTTTACATACACCAAACGTTAGAGTTTTATTCATATCTATATTCTGAAGGGTTTTACAGAGGAGTTTGTTCACATAACACACACAAACACAAATATATTAGTGCTGTGAAATCGATTAATCGCATTCAAAATAAAAGTTTGTGTTTACATAATATATATGTGTGTACTGTGTATGATTATTATGTATATATAAATACACACTTCATATTTAAGAAATATTTGCATGTATATACTGTATATATATATTTATATAATTTATATTATATATAAATATAAAAAATATTTCTTAAATATACATGCATGTGTGTGTATTTATATATACATAATAATCATACACAGTACACACACATATATTATGTAAACACAAACTTTTATTTTGGATGCGATTAATCACGATTAATGTGCACACACACATACATATGTACACACATATATATATATATATATACATATTAGTGCATATTTAATTAGATAATGACTAATTTGCATATTTAAACATAACATTTCAGAAAGCCTGTAATACAAAACAATTGTCTTAATGTACTGTGATAAATCAGCTGGGGAAAGTGTGGTGATATGATATGATATTTATGTATTAATATTTACCCTATTTACCTGTGGTTGCTTTTAAATACACATCACTAGTTACACTATTGTCACATTTCACATGTTTTTAGCCAGATTTAACCATATATGGGTTAAAGTTTTGATTTAAAAACTTCCTAAACATTGTCAAATTTATTCTGTAACTGATTAAATGTATTGCTAATAATATTTAAAGTATTGTAAATATGAAGTGATGTTTAGTTTATAATCATGTTCCATCTGTGCTGTTTTTCAGTGAAGTGCATTAAAAACACTCCGGCCTACTTTGCTGAACGTCTCCAGAAGGCCATGAAGGTAAAGAAGATGAATATAATGGTCACAAGTGGCAGTTTGTGGGTTATTTTTATGTTTTCTGAACATTATATACATGCACATCCTCTTTTCCTGTTTTAAAAATGGCAGTGCATACATGATGATGATGATGATGATGATGTTGATGATGTTTTCTTTCATTTAGGGTGCGGGCACCAAAGACAGGACTCTGATCCGCATCATGGTGAGCCGCTGTGAGGTGGACATGCTGGATATCAGACAGGAGTATCTGCGTCAGTTCGGGAAGTCTCTCTACACTGACATCTCTGTAAGTCATACACACTCTCACACACACACACACACACACCGCACAGTTCTTATGCTTTATTCATAAGATGTACATACAATACAGATCAAGAGTTTCGAATAATTTTGTAATGTTTTTTAAAAATAAAAAGTCTCTTCTGCTCACCAAGGCTGCATTTATTTGATCAAAAATACAATAAAAACAGTGAAATAATATTTAAATGTAAATCAGCTGTTTTCTATGTGAATATATAGTAAAGTGTAATTTATTCCTGTGATCAAAGCTGAATTTATCATCATTACTCCAGTCTTCAGTGTCACATGACCCTTCAGAAATCATTCTGATATGATGATTTGATGCTCAACAAACATTTATGATTATTATCAGTGTTGAAAACAGTTGTGCTGCTTCATATTTTTGTGTGTAAATTGTGATACAAGAAAAAGAACAGCATTTATTTGAAATAAAAAATCTTTTGTAACATTATGAATGTCTTTACTGTCACTTTTGATCGATTTAATGCGTCCTTGCTGAATAAAAGTATTTATTTGTTTGTTTTTTTGTTTTTTTTAAATCTCCAAACTCTTGAACAGTTTCCACAAAAATATGAAGCAACACAATTTGACAATAATCATAAATGTTTGTTGAGCATCAAATCCTCATATGAGAATGATTTCTGAAGGGTCATGTGACACTGAAGACTGGAGTAATGATGATAAATTCAGCTTTGATCACAGGAATAAATTACACTTTACTATATATTCACATAGAGAACAGATGATTTACACTGGAATAATATTTCACTGTTTTTACTGTATTTTTGATCCAATAAATGCAGCTTTGGAGAGCAGGAGAGACTTTTATCTAAGGCCAGAATAATTAATTATGACATAATAATGAGAATAAAAGTCAAAATTGTGACACACTTACTCGAAATTATGACTTTATCTCTTATTTATGACTTTAGGTCGAAATTATGACAAAAATGTAAATTGACAGTCGAAATTGACATAATAATTTCAATTTGTTATAATTGTGACTCGAGTCATAATTTCAATTTAGTGTGTCAATTTTTACTTTTTAAGTGATAATTTCGACTTGATATTCCAGAATTTCGACTTTTTATGTCATAATTTCAATTTAGTTTATCATAATTTTGTTTTAGTATGTCATAATTTATATCTCCTAATCATGTCTTAAGTCTGAAGGGTCATGTGACACTGAAGACTGGAGTAATGATGATAAATTCAGCTTTGATCACAGGAATAAATTACACTTTACTATATATTCACATAGAAAACAGCTAAATTATAATAATATTTCAATATTTTTTCTGTATTTTTGAGAGACTTTTATCTAAGGCCAGAATCATTAATTTTGACATAAAAATTCAAAATAATGAGAATAAAAGTCAAAATTATGACACACTTAGTCAAAATAATGACTTAAAGTTGAAATTGACAGTTGACGTAATAATTTCAATTTATGTCATAATTTCGATTTGTTATAATTTCAATTTAGTAAGTCAATTTTTACTTTTTAAGTGATAATTTCGATTTGGTATTCCAGAATTTCGACTTTTTATGTCATAATTACAATTTAGTATATCATAATTTTGTTTTAGTATGTCATAATTTTGACTTTATCCTAATCATGTCTTAACTCTGAAGGATCATGTGACACTGAAGACTGGAGTAATGATGATAAATTCAGCTTTGATCACAGGAATAAATTACACTTTACTATATATTCACATAGAAAACAGATGATTTAAATAATAATATTATTTCACAATTTTTACTGTATTTTTAATCAAATAAATGAAGCCTTGGTGAGCAGAAGAGACGTCTTTCAAAAACATTAAAAATGTTTTTAATTTTAGGATGCATGTATTATTTGTATTATATTCAAGTATGATTAATTAGTAAATGAAAGAGTTTATTTGTCCTACTGTAGCTAGAAATAGAATATTATGAATATATCACACTGGTATAAACAAGTATTTTTTTTATCATATTTTCCTCTCAAATAATCAGGGAGACACATCTGGTGATTACAAGAAACTGCTGCTGAAGCTGTGTGGAGGAAGTGACTGAAGAACCAGACGACAGACGCGATACCATGACGACTGGATATGTGGCGTCGTCATATTAATCTTGCTCATATATATATTAATATGTCAGATAATAGTGTCATGTAAACTAATATAGTAATATCTCTCTTCACAGCTTTATAAAGTTTACAGCCAAAATAGCATTTCATTTGTGCCTTAGAAACATTATTATTATTATTATTATATAGTTTATTATGTTTTATTTTGCTCTCTAATCAGACTATGCATGATATCTAGAGAATATATATTTTGTAACTGTTGATGCATCAATATACACGTGTACAGTGTCTTTAGTAAATGATGCCAAAGGTCAATCAGAACCTGTGGTTGCAGCCAAAAAATACAATCTGCATTTCAACAATCTGTACAATCTGATTGAAATCTCAAATGCCTTGGACGACTTGTCGCTTGAAGTGCTGAAATATATGCCATAGTTTTTATACAGTGAGCTTTATGATCTCTATGCAAGAGTTCTCTTAACGAAAATATAATTATTTCAATCATCATGAAGGTCTCAATGAGTGAAGCTCATGAAAACGCCTCATATTTCACCCTAAAACATGAAATTAATTTTGCTGAAAGAAAGTGGTCTATTTTATGAACATTAAGATCTTTTTTTCCCCGTGATAATTAGGCACATTTCCCCCCTAAATTTCCATGACTTCTGTTGTGATTCTCATTGTTCTTTAGTGATTCTTAGTACTGCAATACAATATTTTTGCAGTTTTATAGTAAAGAAAAATACGATATGATTTTATTTTCACATTAAATACTAACATATATAAAAAGCATACAATTAGAATTTTCTTTTACAATTAAAAAGATTATTTTTGCATCACGGTAATGCATATTTATGGTTCTAAAATATACTTAATTTTTTTATTCATGCAAAATATAATTTTGTATTCCCTCTATCTGAGTTTGGGGTGAAATATGACGAGTTTTGTGAGCGTGACCATGTTTTTGTTTTATTTTAGCATGAATATGTTTTGCTGCAGCAGTAGAGGGCAGTAAAGTGACCAATCTTTCATCATGATAATCACTAGTTAAACAGGATACTCTAACCTGTTGTTGTTGTGCTGTTTATTAACATGAAGACTACTTTTTTCAGGGATTTACTAGCCTGTGATTCAATGTGTTCACTCAGCCAACTAATTTTCACTGTTGAGTCGGTTTAATAAAAACTTCATGAATGACTAAGTGACCTCCAGCCTTACTTTTCTTACAAACCCGATTCCAAAAAAGTTGGGACACTGTACAAATTGTGAATAAAAACAGAATGCAATGATGTGGAAGTTTCAAATTTCAATATTTTATTCAGAATACAACATAGATGACATATCAAATGTTTAAACTGAGAAAATGTATCATTTTAAGGGAAAAATAAGTTGATTTTAAATTTCATGGTATCAACACATCTCAAAAAAGTTGGGACAAGGCCATGTTTACCACTGTGTGGCATCCCCTCTTCTTTTTATAACAGTCTGCAAACGTCTGGGGACTGAGGAGACAAGTTGCTCAAGTTTAGGAATAGGAATGTTGTCCCATTCTTGTCTAATACAGGCTTCTAGTTGCTCAACTGTCTTAGGTCTTCTTTGTCGCATCTTCCTCTTTATGATGCGCCAAATGTTTTCTATGGGTGAAAGATCTGGACTGCAGGCTGGCCATTTCAGTACCCGGATCCTTCTTCTACGCAGCCATGATGTTGTAATTGATGCAGTATGTGGTCTGGCATTGTCATGTTGGAAAATGCAAGGTCTTCCCTGAAAGAGACGACGTCTGGATGGGAGCATATGTTGTTCTAGAACTTGGATATACCTTTCAGCATTGATGGTGCCTTTCCAGATGTGTAAGCTGCCCATGCCACACACACTCATGCAACCCCATACCATCAGAGATGCAGGCTTCTGAACTGAGCGCTGATAACTTGGGTTGTCCTTGTCCTCTTTAGTCCGGATGACATGGCGTCCCAGTTTTCCAAAAAGAACTTCAAATTTTGATTCGTCTGACCACAGAACAGTTTTCCACTTTGCCACAGTCCATTTTAAATGAGCCTTGGCCCAGAGAAAACGCCTGCGCTTCTGGATCATGTTTAGATATGGCTTCTTTTTTGACCTATAGAGTTTTAGCCGGCAACGGCGAATGGCACGGTGGATTGTGTTCACCGACAATGTTTTCTGGAAGTATTCCTGAGCCCATGTTGTGATTTCCATTACAGTAGCATTCCTGTATGTGATGCAGTGCCGTCTAAGGGCCCGAAGATCACGGGCATCCAGTATGGTTTTCCGGCCTTGACCCTTACGCACAGAGATTGTTCCAGATTCTCTGAATCTTTGGATGATATTATGCACTGTAGATGATGATAACTTCAAACTCTGAGAAACTCCTTTCTGATATTGCTCCACTATTTTTCGCCGCAGCATTGGGGGAATTGGTGATCCTCTGCCCATCTTGACTTCTGAGAGACACTGCCACTCTGAGAGGCTCTTTTTATACCCAATCATGTTGCCAATTGACCTAATAAGTTGCAAATTGGTCCTCCAGCTGTTCCTTATATGTGCATTTAACTTTTCCGGCCTCTTATTGCTACCTGTCCCAACTTTTTTGGAATGTGTAGCTCTCATGAAATCCAAAATGAGCCAATATTTGGCATGACATTTCAAAATGTCTCACTTTCAACATTTGATATGTTATCTATATTCTATTGTGAATAAAATATAAGTTTATGAGATTTGTAAATTATTGCACTCCTTTTTTATTCACAATTTGTACAGTGTCCCAACTTTTTTGGAATCGGGTTTGTACTTTAGACTGATTAATTGTTGTGTTTTGGGTAACAGTTTGCAATAATGTCCCATTAGTTAATGCATTAACTATCAGGTTGAATGGTTTTAGCGGGACAGACCGCAGCAGCTATACTTGCAGCAATTATCGGTAAATATTGACGCACAGTGTACATTTATTATTACGTTTACACTTACATTACATACATATAATAAAAAAAAATTATGGGGAATGGCGGGGAAACAGTTTTTATGTTTAATTTTGGTGGGAAGCGGGGCTGCTCTCATAACATTTACAGCAACGACTATTTTTGCAGCGATTTTCGGTAAATATTAACGCATAACGTACATTGATTTTTACGTTGACTACACTATTCTATCTGGGGAGTGATAGAGAGAGGGCATAACGTTATGTGCTATTTACTTAAAAAAAATTATTGTAACAATATTACACATAATATTTTTGAGTAGTTTTTAAGGCTTGGTTTATTTAGTGCAATCTACCTGAATAAATCATGTAAAATCACCTAAATTATTTAGTCTATGAAACAATTAATTTAATATTTTTAGTGAAATGTGCTTTATTTTAAGTTGACTTTTTCAACGGCTCTGGTTAGTACCAAGCGGCAACCTCCCGCGGTCTCTCTTGAATCCAACACGGAAGTGACTTATGGCTCGTTTCCACTGAGCGGTACAGTTCAGTACGGTACGCAATTTTTGCCGTTGTCAGAAGTTGTGAATGGTACCCTAATTCTGAACCGTACCATACCACTTTTTTGGCACCCTTCCTTTGGGGTACCTAGCACAGTAGTCCGGGACTAAAGGGTGGAGCTAGACTCATTGCAGAACGTTGATTGCTTTTTCGGCTGTGTTTTTCCCAAGCCTGCAACACGAGTCCTGAAAACTGAAGCCGACGCGTCACGATCGCCCCCAGGTGGCTGGATGCAGTATAGGTCATAAACCCCACCCTCTCCATGTATTCTAATGGGACATAGACAAACTAAACAATCAAATTGCACTTCAAATACATTTTTCAAAAGGTGGTTTCTGTCATTTTAGGCAGTTTTTATCACGCTGATGTTAGTTCAAGTGTTCGTTTTTTTAAATAAGTTTGGTTTTAGTTAGTATTTGATGGTATAAAAAACGGGGGTGTGACGTTATGATTGACAGCTGAGATTGACAGCTTCTCTGAGTGAAGTCGTCACTGAGGCACTAACGGACATTTTTGGGGATTTCGGGAGTGGATTGGAGCTTTAACTTTAATCTCTACATTTACATAACTGTTTATTTCACAAAAAGTTGTTGATTCGGCGGGAGTGTGGGCGGGACCTTGATATCGCGCTCACTACTGCGCAGACTCAGGACCCAAGATGTCAGTGCCATATTTGAACCAGTGTTGCCAACTTAGCGACTTTGTCGCTATATTTAGCGACTTTTCAGACCCCTTTAGCGAATTTTTGGGCAGGCTTTAGCTACTTTCCTTGGAAAATAGTTGGCAACACTGATTTGAACACTGGCGGCTTCAGTTACGTCAACGGAAGAAAGTGAAGGTGGGTCGCCCATCTTTTTTTACAGTCTATGGTTTTTCCTTGCGGCCTGCAGCCTTGGCTCAAGCAAAGCGTGTCTTCTTATGACAAACAGCCACATACCGAGAAGCAAGAACAAGATCTGCTGTATGTCGTCCATTGATGTTTACTGTGTCGCTTTCTTCTTCGCGCGAGAATGACGTTGATTGCTAAACCATGCCTATCATAAGGATATTGTTGGCAGTGGAAACGCAAGCCGGATCAGGGTTTACCGTCCCGAAATGTACTGTACTGTACTGAACTGTACCGCACCGCTCGGTGGAAACGAGCCATTAAACTGCACTTCCTCGAATGGCCGCTAGAGACAGGCTCCAGAAGGGAGTCAAATCCGTATCTCCCCCATGTTAAATTGTGGTTTTGGTCTGTGCAGCTAATTTTGTATTTTCTAATTTATGTCGAATTTTTGGATTTATTTATTTGTTTGTTTGTTTATTTATTTGCATATTTATTTATTTATTGTTTTTGCAGGTTTCGTCCCCTTCGTTAATTTTTAACAAAAAAGTTACATCTTGTACCTTTAACTATATAGCTAACTAATGGAACCTGATTTGTGCTTGCTTATTTAAAAGTGCAAACTGTAGCAGTGTGCACTTGCAAGTGACATAAAAATAGATTGAATTTGCATTTCAAAAGCATTTTCATCCTTGCAAAGCATAAACAAAGAAGGATAACATCTTTGTTCATTCATTTTTTCAGGGCATCTTCTCCATTAACAGCACATAAACTCTGGTTGGTCAATGCTGAGGTTCTCTCTGGTGTTACCAGTGGTAGATCCCAAGTGATTTGATTGGACAAACAGGTCCAGTGTTCATGACCTCAGGTCTTCCATAGTGTGTGCTGCTCCATTAGTGTACATTGACATCATCTGGGTGTTTTGGCTATAGTCATTTGAATCCATTTGCCTGACACAATTCCAAATGCCATCTGGGATCAGGCATATATTCAGTCTTTTTTGATTGCTGTAAACTGGGGTTGTGTGAAGCGGACTCTGTAATCTGAGCTTCAGATTTAAATGTTCAATGCACATAGTGAGCGCCTCAAAGTTTATAGCATATATGACAAGAATAACATATAAATATCATCAACAAATCCTCTCAAATCAGGCAGATTTACAGAGACGGCAGGGATTTAAATGATGCAATACAGTACAAACTAGATTTAAAAGAGGAAAGAAAAGATGAATTGATTTCCCAGATCAAGAGCACTTTTCATTAACGTCAGTTTGGGGCATTATGATATCGTTATGATAGTATATGAATATGGTAATCGTTCATTATGACAGTATATGAATATGGTAATCGTTCATTATGATTGTATATGAATATGGTAATCGTTCATTATGATTGTATATGAATATGGTAATCGTTCATTATGACAGTATATGAATATGGTAATCGTTCATTATGATTGTATATGAATATGGTAATCGTTCATTATGATTGTATATGAATATGGCAATTGTTCGTTATGATAGTATATGAATATGGTAATCGTTCGTTATGATAGCATATATGAATATGGTAATCGTTCATTATGATAGTATATTAATATGGTAATCGTTCATTATGATAGTATATGAATATGGTAATCGTTCATTATGATAGTATATTAATATGGTAATCGTTCATTATGATTGTATATGAATATGGTAATCGTTCATTATGATAGTATATTAATATGGTAATCGTTCATTATGATAGTATATGAATATGGTAATCGTTCGTCATGATAGTATATGAATATGATAATCGTTCATTATGATAGCATATATGAATATGGTAATCGTTCATTATGATAGTATATGAATATGGTAATCGTTCATTATGATAGCATATATGAATATGGTAATCGTTCATTATGATAGTATATGAATAGTTCATTATGATAGTATATGAATATGGTAGTCGTTCATTATGATAGCATATATGAATATGGTAATCGTTCATTATGATAGTATATGAATAGTTCATTATGATAGTATATGAATATGGTAGTCGTTCATTATGATAGCATATATGAATATGGTAATCGTTCATTATGATAGTATATGAATATGGTAATCGTTCATTATGACAGTATATGAATATGATAATCGTTCATTATGATAGCATATATGAATATGGTAATCATTCATTGTGATAGTATATGAATATGGTAATAGTTCATTATGATAGTATATGAATAAGGTAATCGTTCATTATGATAGCATATATGAATATGGTGATCGTTCATTATGATAGTATATGAATATGGTAATCGTTCATTATGACAGTATATGAATATGATAATCGTTCATTATGATAGCATATATGAATATGGTAATCGTTCATTGTGATAGTATATGAATATGGTAATCGTTCATTATGATAGTATATGAATATGGTAATCGTTCATTATGATAGTATATGAATATGGTAATTGTTCATTATGATAGTATATGAATGTGGTAAACGTTCATTATGATAGTAAATGAATATGGTAATCATCCATTATGTCGTTCATTATGATAGTATATGAATATGGTATTCATTCATTATGATAGCATATATGAATATTTTTTAAATGTTGGTCAGTTGATTATTGCAATTTCCATTGGCCAAAACAATGGTTTGATATTTATGTAACACTTTCAAAAAGCACTAGAAAAAGTTTCTGAACACTTTTGACATATGTATCAGTTTTTTATACAAATGTTTGTGCTGTTTTATAATTATTTTGCTAAAAAGCATAGCCTACAATGCTTAGATATGTTTTTTGTTATAAATTAGATGGATTAATATAAATATATCAGTAAGCAGCAGTTTCCATGTGTGACAACACTTTAAGGTTTGTATCTGTACAGACATTAATTTTAATATATAAATCTACACTGGAGAAGTTCTCACTGGAGTAAAAAGTGTGACAACTAGCCCCGGTCTCACCATTTTTATTGTGATCTGTTGGTTCAAACAGTGCTAAAGCTAATAAAACTCCACCCTCAAGCCTCTCAAACGAGTCGGACAGTGTCAAGACTCTGTTGAGTTGTGAGTTGTGAGGTTATGTAATCACTAAACACAGTCACATGAGCACTGCTCCTTTCAAGTCCTCATCTCACACGTCAGGATGTTTTATCTCGGGCATGAGCTCAAATTACACCTGGATCAATCCTGCTAATCCGCTAAACTACATACTATCAGTGTTGGGGGTAACGCATTACAAGTAACTTGAGTTACGTAATCAGATTACTTTTTCAAGTAACTAGTAAAGTAACTTTTAAAATTTACAACAAAATATCTGAGTTACTTTTTCAAATGTATTTGACTGACAGCTCTCCTGGCCCCATGTTGAGAGAAATCGAGAGTAAGTGCAGAGGCGTTGTGTGTAAACATGAGGGTTCATGTTGTAGTTCTAGACTAAATGTGAGCATGCATTTACTCATCTCGCTTGCACAAAAAGATTCAGTATTCCTCAAAATGAATAAAATCAGTCAAATGCAAAATCAGAATACTCTGCAAACCTCCAATAATTAAATGTTAAATAAAACAAATATTTGTATGCATTTAATCTGACTTTATTGACCAATGTCTTGCTGCTGACCTTCGATGATTCAGTTTAACCAGAAGCAAAAATGACTTTTGATTTTTTGTTTTTATTGGTGAAGTAAGTTTTAAACTTTTTTCTCCTGCGTCCTATTCTTCCATTATCCAGAATGGAAGCACAGCTGAAAGGTTTGTTTGAGCTGCGCCCTCTACTGTACACATGTGAATTTGAACTTATTAAAATTTTGGTGTGAAAGGGTCTTTTCACAAAAATGTTCACAAAAATATAACTTTCTTGTTATAAAAAAAACAAAAAAACAAAAAACAAGCCAAGCCCAGGTGAGAAAAAGTAAAGTAACACATTACTTTTCTTAAAAAGTAACTAAGTAACACAAGTAGTTACTTTTTAAGGGAGTAACGCAATATTGTAATGCATTACTTTTCAAAGTAACTTTCCCCAACACTGCATACTATACATACTAATATATATATATATGTGCGCTAAACTACGTTACTGGATGCTGCTATACACAATGAATTTAAACAATGACAAACTGATGATGTTCTTTAACTAAAACATACTCAGATTTTCTTTTTTTAAACTGGTGATAAATGTCCTCAATATCGCTTTCAATCCGATTAGTCTTTTATTTTGTAAAATCCCAGTTCCTTAATGACATCACCTGACAGGAAGTGACATCATTTTGGAGGGAAATCAGCAGCAGCACAAAGCTCATCAGTGGATTTGATGGATTCTGTGATGTTTTGTGGTGTTAGTTTGTTTGTGTCTCTCTATTTGATCAAAGTATGTCGATTAGTTTGATAATATCAAAATATAAATATGATATTTCAAAAGATATAAAAAGTTATAAATATGAAAATGAACTTCAAGCTAACTATCAGTCTCTCAACTCTTTATGAACATCCTGTTGATTAAAGTTATATGAAGTGAATATGTGTTTCTTATAAGTTTAAATCTGTTTATTAAAATACTTCCTTTTGTTTAAATGGTTTATTATGAGCTGCAGTGCAGTTTTTATATTGTGTGTGTTTTTCGTGGACAGTGAATGTGTGTTGAGCAGCGTTCAGGTTACACATTACACAGCACAAGAGTTAACAATGGAAAATCAAACATTAGATCTAAGATTGTGTCATAAATATCATATTATCTGTGCTTTGTGGACTTTACTGTTTAAACCGCAACCAAATAAAATGCCAAATAACCTTGGCAACAGGAAACAAAATCTTTTTTGTGAGCAGTGGTTTTTATTTTCTCAGCTTTACCTAATAAACTTATTGATTTGTGGATTTCTTTATTCAACACCAGCTTAACATTAACATATGCATATGACTATACTTCTTTTTTCACAATTTTTAAATATTTTTTTTTAGTTAATTAGTTCCATGCACTGAATTTTTAACAGTACAAACATTAAAAACAATAATAATAATCAGGCATTTAATATGAACTCTCACAAAAATAACACATTCGGACACGTTTTATAAATTTTTTTAAGTAAATTTTTGTTATTGAGATGACATCATTATCTAAGAGTTGACATTTACAGGAAAAGCATAAAAGAAAAAAAAAAAACATGAAAGTGTTTTGTTACTTTGTACTCATCTGTAAATGATGAAATAACCTCGCCAGTGAACGCCTAGGTGTTTTATCGGAAGCCCCGCCCCTATTTGGTTCCCCTCCCATTTTAACTGTTTTGAGTGGCATGTAGCAGCCCCGCCCCTTTCTCGTTCCCTCTTGTTGAACCGGTTTGATTGGCAGGCGGTAGCTCCGCCCCGGCCTCCGTTCCCCTCCCGCTCCTAGGCTTTGATTGGCAGATGATAGCAGCTGCGGAGTTGTGGAGTCATGGCGGAGCTCCGCCGCACCTCTGATCATTGGAGTTACGGCGATAATTTGTGATAAACTGTCAAACTTTATAACAAATTTAAAATGATCGAAAGCGAGTTAAAGTTACGAGCGCCGTCGGACCGCCGTCAATCGATTTGAAACCGAGAACTGGCAAAGATGTGAGACTCTCCGGAGCCGAAGAAGAAGAAAAAACCGTTGGAGTCTCTCCTAAAGTCGCAAATATGGCTTCTTGTTTCTTTCAACTTCACACAAAAAACTCTTTAACAGGAGCGTCGTTGTTTTCAGCGCTTTGTGTCGCTCTGTAGCGGGCGGACCGGGTGTGATGGATCCCAAGCACAAAGAGTTGTTAGAGCAGTGCCAGCAAAAGTTGTCGGAGTCCGTCACAGATGTGGATCGGGTTCTGGAGCTGCTGGCCCAGTCAGGCAGCCTGAGCCCGGCCGAGCGCGCGGAGCTCGACAACAACTGCTCCAGCAGCGCCGAGAAGGTCCATCTGCTCCTCAAGACGCTGGTGGAGAAGAAGGAGCGGGATCATTTCCAGGAGTTCTGCTGGGCTCTGGAGAAAACCCAACCGGTGCTGCTCAGCGCTCTGCTGCCCCCGAACAACCACAACACGGGTAAACACATCCACTGGGAAAACTCAGAACAATCCAGTCGGGATTACGAGTCAAGTTAGTGGGTTGTCATTCCAGAAATATATCCAGAGAAGCGTTATTTAACCAGGACCAACAATACAAGAACTAATAATAGTGATATGAACAATTTTCATCCATCTACCTATCTATCTATCTATCTAGCCTTTTATCTATCTATCTATGTATCTGTCTATGTATCTATCTATCTATCTATCTATCTATCTATCTATCCTTTTATCGTTCTATCATCTATCGTTCTATCCATCTATTGTTTTATCTATCTATCTATCTATCTATCTATCTATCTATCTATCTATCTATCCTTTTATCTATCTATCCTTTTATCGTTCTATCATCTATCGTTCTATCCATCTATTGTTTTATCTATCTATCTATCTATCTATCTATCTATCTATCTATCTATCTATCTATCTATCCTTTTATCATTCTATCTATCTATCTATCTATCTATCTATCTATCTATCTATCTATCTATCTATCCTTTTATCTATCTATCCTTTTATCGTTCTATCATCTATCGTTCTATCCATCTATTGTTTTATCTATCTATCTATCTATCTATCTATCTATCTATCTATCTATCTATCTATCTATCTATCTATCTATCTATCCTTTTATCGTTCTATCTATCTATCTATCTATCTATCTATCTATCTATCTATCTATCTATCTATCTATCTATCCTTTTATCGTTCTATCTATCTATCTATCTATCTATCTATCCTTTTATCGTTCTATCTATCTATCTATCTATCTATCTATCTATCTATCTATCTATCTATCTAACTATCCTTTTATCGTTCTATCATCTATCGTTCTATCCATCTATCATTCTATCCATCTATTGTTTTATCTATCTATCTATCTATCTATCTATCTATCTATCTATCTATCTATCTATCTATCTATCTATCGCTCTATCCATCCATCTATCTATCATCGTTCTATCCATCTATCTATCTATCCATCGTTTTATCATTCTGTCCATCTATCATTTTATCGTTTTATCCATCTATCGTTTTATCCATCTATCTATCTATCCTTTATCGTTCTATCCATCTATCTATCTATCCATCGTTTTATCATTCTGTCCATCTATCATTTTATCGTTTTATCCATCTATCGTTTTATCCATCTATCGTTTTATCCATCTATCGTTTTATCCATCTATCTATCTATCTATCTATCCTTTATCGTTCTATCCATCTATCTGTCCATCTATCAGTCTATCTATCGTTTTATCGTTCTGTCCATCTATTCTGTCCATCTATCGTTCTATCCGTCTGTCGTTCTATCATCTATCATTTTATCTTTCTATCCATCTATGGTTCTATCTATCGTTCTATCTATCTATCTATCCTTTTATCGTTCTATCATCTATCGTTCTATCCATCTATCATTTTATCCATCTATCGTTCTATCTATCGTTCTATCTATCAGTCTATCTATCAGTCTATCGTTCTATCTGTCTATCTATCAGTCTATCTATCTATCTATCCTTTTATCATTCTATCTATCTATCTATCTATCTATGTATCTATCTATGTATCTATCCTTTTATCGTTCTGTCATCTATCGTTCTATCCATCTATCCATCCCACAGTTTGAATATTTAATAACTTTTTCAATATCTATCCTTCTATTTATCGTTCTAATGTTCTATCGTCTGTCTGTCTGTCTGTCATTCCATCCATCCGTCCGAATCTGAAGTTTTTATATTTTAGGTACCTTAACATTTACACTTCAATTTTTAAGTACAAATATTCAAAATGGTCTGTATGTATATGATATCATAAAAGCTGCATGCATAATAATTGTGCGTGCTTTGTTAAAATATCATTTAGAATAGTTGGTTACACTTTATTTTAAGGTGTCATTGTTACAGTGTAATTATATATTCAAGTACTGAGTAATATTGATTAACTACATGTACTTACAATAGGGTTAGGGTTTGGTTGAGGGTTAGTTGCATGTAATTATGCATAATTTACTGTTATTACTATGGTAAGTACATGTAAATATAAAGTGTTACCGAATAGTTTTAGCATGTCACATTGCTGCGTTTATCGATGTCATGACATGTAATGTTAAATAGGGGATGCAGCCACATATGGAATATTTGGGGTTATTGTGTGTGTATTTTGTATATAATATCTAGTTTTTGTCAGAAGTATTGGCTCTTTGAATAGAGCGGTTTGCACTGGATGTGGTCAGACAGATGCTGAGATGTTCTTATAGAAAACACGGCTCCGTCGGTGAGTAAAGCGTTATAAAGCTGTGTAAATCTGCCGTGCGAAACATCGTACAGTAAATGTGTTGCAGATGTTTCTAAGATTCCTGCGGCCAAAAAGACTCATCAGACGTGCAGGGATTTTGCCATAAGCTAGAAATAGCTGCGGTCTATAAAATAATGCAGCTTAAAGCTGGATCAAATGACATTACCTA